>JAJIYU010005364.1:0-22494 GCA_030144865.1 Tinospora cordifolia
TTCACATTTTATTAAATTGTAATGTATACGACCCACGATCAAATAAACCTATTATTTACACTATTTACAGTGTTTCGTTTATAAATAAAATATATATATATATATATATATATTTAATGTCTATTAATTACATTTAGATTATAAATTATGTATAAATGTTTAAATATATATAAAAAAGTATATTTTCTATTTTTAAAAATTATTTATTTTGAAAATTTTATTTAAAAATATTGTTAAAGTTTTTTTAAAATATTTTTAATGAAATATAATTTATTTAAACTTTATCAATATATTAAATTTAAAATATTTGTTTTAATATATATATATATATATATGTGTGTGTGTGTGTGTGTGTGTGTGTGTATGTGTGTATAATTTAAAAATAAAAAGGGAGCTATGGCATTTTAATAGAACGTAATTCACAAATAAAAAAAATAAAAAAAAGGAAGTGCGTTGAGTGTTTGGTTAAAATCTCAACGACCACTGAGAGATGAGCGACATCCATTGCTAATGCCCTTGGGTTAAATAAACGAGACTCAATATCTCTTAATTATAAATATTGAATTAAAACACTGATACAGAGAAAAATCACGTTAAATACGTTTTTTCATATGTAACATCATTGTAATTAACACAATAACTGGCTCAAAATATGTATAAAGCTAACATATAAATATACCATGAGAAAAAAAAACAGGAGTAAATGAGATTTTATGATTTTAGATAACCCTTTAACAAATTTAATAAAGTTTGTCGAATTTGTTTGGTTATTTTAATTGAAAAATATAAATTTTATAAAATTCACTTCCATATTTTCCTTTAATAATTAATTTCACGTTTCATTTAAAAATAGTTTTTTTTTTTAAAAAAAGAAGAAGATGATAGTAGTTAAGAAAACAGGTAGCAGTAGTTGATGATAGTAGATATAATGTGAAAATGAGATTTGTTTAATCACACAACCAAAATTTTATTTTTCATTTTTTTTATAAACAAGTAAAAGTTTATTAAAAAATCTCTATTTATACCCCATTGGTTTACTATGAATATTTTAGTTAATATTTTTAGTAAACTTTTTAAAATATTCTTATTCCTATTTTTTATTATCCTATTATTTTTTTCTTCCTTTCTTCTTCTTTTTATTTTATTAAATTAGGTTCGCCAACCGCCAAACTCAAATAGTCTGACTATATATAAAAAAAAAGGGTTTAATTGGTCATTTTGATACGAGTGATAAAAAAAAAAAAAAAAGGTTCTAAAAGTATGGTTTGCGTTTCTAACCGTTTTCTTGTTCATTCGATCGGCGTGTACAAAATATATATAAGACGCAATATTATTTACGCAAATGGCATACAGATTTTATAAATTTCAAATTTAATATTATTTCAAACCTGTTATTTTAGTAAGAGCCAAATATTTTAAAACAAATCGATCCATTTCGACACACGTGGCAGATCACCAGCTTTTTCAATTTCAAAATTTTGAAAACCGTAGTTAAAATTTCAAATTTCGCAGTCGGTAGTCGTACAGCAATCGCGCTTGCCGACGGACAGGTATTGAGATCCAGTACTTTCGAGGCAGGACAGAAATCGTAAGATCCCTAACATATCACGCCACCTGGCATACTAATTAGGAATATTATTGATTTATATTAGCTCTTGCTTAAAGTAAAACCATTCACCGCTTAATCCCCGTTTATGGAGCTGGATTAATTAGACGATTGTTGCTCTACAGTATCATTGTTATTAAAAAAGCCGATACGTTAGACACAACCACGTCATTTTCGGCAAGCTGTGTTAGCGTGAAGAAGAGAGAGAGACAGAGAGAGAGGAGGAAGCTCAAATCCGGAGGACTCAGAGCTGAAAATAAGAGAAAGAGAGGGAAGAGAATAAAGTATCTGCGAGTCTGATATAAGCCTTTTCTTGTTCACTTAGTTTTGGTTTGAAACACATTTGAGCGAAGAAGAATAAGAGGAAAGAGAATGGAGAGAAGCACTCCGGTGAGGAAACCTCACACATCGACGGCAGATCTGCTCGTCTGGACGGAAAATCCTTCTTCCGATTCTCCGGATGTGAATTCCTCGGCATCAGGAGCGCGTTCGTCGGTTCGCACGCATCAGGTAGGTGGTTATTGCGTTGAAAATGCAGGAGTTTTCCGGTGAGTTTATTTTACTAGTTTCCAGTGACTTAGGACTTTTCTTCTTGGAAAATATCAGCCATCCGACCGGATCGCTAAGGTGATTTTTGGAGGTCAGGTTACGGAGGAGGAGGCAGAAAGCTTGGCTAAACGGTGAGATCTGGTTTAAATTATTCCGTGTTCCTACTTTTTTCTCAGTAAAATCTTTTCTCTGCGAGTATTTATTTTGTTGCAGTTCTGAAATGGTTTGTCCATACTCAGAACTAATTTTCCGTTGTACGAACTTAGTTTTTTTTTTAATTGTTTTAAAGCATTTTGATGATTTTCGTTTTTCTTATTATCGAAGGAGTTTTCTCATTAATCGGGTTGAGATTCCAGTTTGAAACTTGATCATTTTCAGCAATACTAGCGAGTGGCATTATTTTCTTATCTAGGTTTCGCTTCCAGTGCATGGCATGTAGATCTCGGTTCGCATGTTAGTGTGCTTGATGTTTCTATTTGCTTCCATGTTTGAATTTTGGTTTGATTTTCAGATGTCTTATTACTTAAGAGTAAGCTAATTTTCTCAAACAGATATTGATTTTACTTAATTAGGATCGTCTTCCTTAGGTTGTGGAAAAAATGTTCCCTTATTGAATAATATTTTAGATCTCATTTTCTCTAGCTAGTTCTGTTAGTTCCTTTGCAGATGTTGAAAAACCTGGTTTTCTTTCTAAATGCTATGTACTATATATTATCTGAATTGAAATTGCTATCAAAATGTGCTTCATATAACTTCGGCGCATGATTTTGCTCTTTTTATTTTCCAAGTGTTGTCCTATGTAACGTTGAAAACTTAAAAATCACTTCATGATTTGCTTCAATTCAAGATGCTAATGACATTTTTCCACAAATAAAATTTGGGATATGTTGAATTGTCTGCATGAGAAACATTTTATTGTTGCCGTATAAGTTAGCAGGCTAACATTCCAAAATTTTAGAAATATGTCTCATTAATGATATAATCTTTATCTTTTGGGGGCTATGTTGACATCCATAATAAACATGTATGGAAAGGGTACCTTCATTATACCATAAGATTGCCTCAATTCTTATGTTAATGCATGATCAGAAACAATTTTTGGTAGAAGATCCACACATTACTTTTAAATGTACTTCTTGGACCCCTAGATTTTGATTGTTTGAGCAAGCACTACCTTACAAGGCCTCTAAAATTGACATTGCACCCGTCAGGAATCTTCTACTTCATTACTGAGTGTAGACCAAATTGTTACACCATCTGTTCTTCAATTTCTTTAGTTGAGGACAATTTCTCAAATTTAGAATCCCATTTAATTATTCGGTTTCCATATGAAAGTTTCAGATCAGCTTATGTATATATATTGTGTTTGTCGGTGATGCTTCAGAATGAAAAAGTAAGGGAAAGGAAGACTCCAAATGTAGTGCACTGCATTGTATTGTTCTTCCACCGCCCATTAAAAACAAAATGCACGGAACTTTATATCTTTTATTATATCCATTTTTAGTACATCCTGTGGTTTCTTAGCTGCACCATATTACCTCTTTATTTTGTCTTCACATTTGGTTGCATTTTTCAGGAAGCCATGCTCTGGGAATAAAATGAAGGAGATGACTGGAAGTGGTATATTTGGAGCTGATGGTGAAAATGGAGCCACAGAGTCTGGCAGTGCCAATCAAGCTAATAATAAAACAGGAATACGAATTTACCAGGTAGTTACTAGTTTCTAAGGAATTAGACCTAATTGATGTAGAGAGCTTTCATAGTTTATAAATTCAGTAATCATAGTAAACTTGTTTATATGTGCTCCTTTGATGATGTTGCAGCAAGCACTTAGTAGTATGAGCCAGATCTCATTCAGTGCTGACGAAAGTGTATTGCCCAAGAAGCCAACCTCTTTACCTGAGGTGGCAAAGCAACGGGAACTAAGTGGGACTCTGGAAAGTGAGGCTGATGCAAAGTTGAAGAAGCAACTATCAGATGCAAAGCACAAAGAGCTCAGTGGACATGACATATTTGGTCCTCCTCCTGAGGTGCCCCTTCGGCCATTAGCTGCACGATCATCAGAGTTCAAAGATATTAAAGATATGGGAGAACCTGCACCAAGAAATGTGCGAACTTCTGTAAAGGTCTCAAATGTAAGTTAATTGCATGGGATCTCTACTGTTTCTTGCTTTTTTAAAGTAAATATTTCCATTTGAATCATGCAGCATAAAAACTCAGTTCACATTCTTACTACTTGCACATGCATTAACAATCTTTTGTGATCAAACTGATGAGATTGTCCTTGACATGTAGCATAGCACATGTGCCAATGATAACTGTCACTCTGTTAGTCCTTATTCTAATGAAGGAAAATAGTGCATACAAATAGCCTGCATAGCTCCCAATTTTTGACAATGATCGTGAAATGACATTCTAATTTGTGCTTCTGTTCTGCCCAGGTAGGAAGGGCTTTTGTTTTTTTTCATTAATTTGTCCACAAACATTCATTTCATTTCTTTTGGATACTTCCCCCTATGCTGCACTACCCTGGCTTTTCAGTGTGCTTGCTTGCAATTCTCCCATTTTAATTTTTCCTTCACCAGACTCTACAGCTTAACTAACAACAGTCCTGTTTGTTTTTCTTAAAGCCGGCCGGGGGTCAAAGCAACATCATGTTCAGTGAGGAAACTCCTCTAAAGACTGCAAAGAAGATACACGATCAAAAGTTTCAGGAGCTGACAGGCAATGACATCTTCAAGGGGGACACTCCTTCAGCATCTGCTGAGAAATCACTAAGCTCAGCAAAGCTTAGGGAGATGAGTGGCAGCAACATCTTTGCGGATGGGAAGGTGGAGGCTCGAGACTACCTGGGCGGTGTCCGCAAGCCCCCTGGTGGAGAGAGCAGCATTGCACTAGTTTAACGTATCTGACTCTTTTATTGACTGACATTCCACTCCTGCATTGATGCTTTTACCCTTTAGTTAACGCTAGAGAGCAAGTGTTTGGTGTTTGTTAACAGCGTTGTGTCATATGTATGTATTAGTGTCAGTGTTTTAACATACCAACAACCAGGACGGTGAAAGATTGGCTAATTAGTCACTTGGGGCAGTCTTGGTGGCTTGCATCTTTCTTGAATAATATGATACAATTTGTGGCTCCTTTGTTGAGTTGGTGCTGCATGTGCTGTTCTATATATGTTTTTTCTTTTTCTTAAATGAACATTTTCATAATTCCAGGAGGTCTGAACTTGATTAACACCAGCACTAGTGTCTCTGGTCAACCATATACGAGTTGCCATCCTGCCCCATCAGAATCTTCAAAATTTAGGTAAATGCTCTGACCTATGCTTACTGATCTAAGTGTAGTAGACATTGTAAAGGCCATCGCTTTCTTGCCTTGACGGTTCAATTGATGACATTTTAGAATTTACCTGTGTAGAAATGTTCAAATGAATTACATTTTACCAAGGTCAAATTATTTTTTGTAGCAATAGCTTTTTTTTTTTTAATTAATTTATTAAGTGTAGATACTTTCAGTGCTAGGGGCTCCATGAGCCTGTATGTTAAAATGGTAAATTTTACAATCATGAAAGCACGAATAGGGAAGTATTTTTGTTCGTGGGCATGGTGTCAATTGGTGGGTTCCTGTCTGTTTTTCTCTGTGCTTTCATGATTATTGCGAATGATAGAGTATAATTGGTGAGCAGAAATCGAAGGAGATAATTACAAATCCGTTCTCAGACAATTGATTTTCTTAACCGGTGCAGCACGCAACCTTTAATTAACATCCGTTTACTTTATTAATACGTACAGGAGCAGTGCGTTTTTTTGTTCTACTTTGGATTGCCCATTTCATGCCAATGGTTCAACTCCTTATACATCGGTTTATAAGTAGAAAAGATCTAGATTTGAATAGTTCAAGTGGTTGTTAGCCTCAATCTTCAGTGAAAGATGATTGTTGAATTGTTAATTTTAAAAGAGTTATGATTTTTTTTAATTTAAATTTAAAGACTTGTTATTGATTTAAATTAATATTAAAACTGTACAAACTAATTATTCTGACAATTTAAACTAATATTTTGGACAGGTATTAATCATGTTATAGTTATATATGTATATATATTACAGCTATAAACATTTATAACAATTAGATAAATAATTAACATATATTTTGAAATATGTATTTACTTATCTAATCATTGTATATGTTGTAGACAACTGCAACAATCATTATAGCTAAACCTAAGATTATGAAGTTTCAAAGCGAATAGCAATCATGATTTTTTCTTGATCGGAGGGTTAAGATAGATGATACAGCAATTATCCCTACGTCTGTGGGGACAGCAAACAATAATCTCAACACTTTTATTTTTTATTTTAAAAAAAAGGGTAAAAGGGCAATTTGGTCCGTCTAATAACCGCGGCCGTTCAACACCGCGGGTCAGTCGCTCCCCTAAAATATATCTTAGAAATATCTCTTTTCGGTTTAGGAAGGATTCATAGGCTTCACAAGTGGAGAAAATGAGGATATCTTGGATTGCAAGTTTGTTAAATAAAGCATCAAAATCCCCACTACGACTCTTTCTGTTTCTGTTACTTATCCTTGTACCCACCCCACTCCCATGGCCCACAAGCTCGATGCCGCCACCTGTCTCCACCTTCCACGTGTCAAAATCTCAATTACCCAAGACAGGAGACTCGGTGTTTGTGTTCAATACCAAATACTCGTTCCTACTATTAATTAAGGAAAGAGAAGAGCTCGATACTCTTCTTCTTCTACTTCTACTACTATATATAACAGTAATCTCTTCTCTTCCTCTGTTTAAGCGTTTTTTTTTTCTTTTTCGTATTTCGTATTTTTTTTTTTAAGTTCTCATTTCTGTGTCGTGTGTTTTAATGGCGTGTGTGTGAGTGTGTATGTACAGTACTGTAACCGTAATATAAAATGAGAAACAATCGCCATGGCTACTTGGAGTCTGCGTGGGTCACCAACTTCGCAGAAAAGGAAATCGAAACGAGAGTGGGATGAAACAGAGGAATATAATGCCTCTCCTTCTCTCTCTATCTCTATCTGTCTGTGTCTCGTTCATTGATATTTCATCACCATTTTTGTTTTGTTCATCCAAAACGTGTTGATTGTGATGATTCGGAACGTTCACAAATCCGGGTATAATCTCTTCTGGGCAGTCGCTTTTGGCTTCTCTGATTCCGTATCTGTTCTGGGTATTTCGATTTTTTCTTAATCTCCCCTTCTTCTTCATCCTTTTTTTTTAAGTTTTTGTTTTATGTATATTTGTTCTTGTTTTTTTCCTTGAGATATGAAGGATCATAACGAGTTTTTGTTGGATGAGATCCATACTCATGCAATGACAACATCATCTCCCAACAATCATATTCATCATCTGCTTCAACAGAGGCACTATGATCTTCATCATCGATATCATCATCTTAAAAGCCATAATCATAATCATAATCATCATGATAATCCTTATGGTTTTGTGTATGTTAATGGTGAGCGTGTTGTTGATTCCGGGTCATCAAGGTTCTTTAATGGAAGGATTGACATGCATGAGGATGACCCATCATTACATTATAAGCACATTTGTGTCTCCCCTGTTAGTGGGTTCTCTTTGAATTCTGAGGGCTCTACGTCGAGCTCCCATTCAAGCAGCGGCAGAGGCGGCGGGTTTTCCTTGCTTGATGAAGGAACACCTAATTCTCCTCCATTATTGGAGGAGGCTACTACCAAATCATCACATTTGCATCTTAGAAAAAATGTCTTTCATGTGGATGGATTGCCATTGGAATCTCAAGCTACTGGGAATCTGAGGAGGGATGATCTGAATTTGTCTAGAAATCTGGAGAAATTGTGTATTAATGATCAAAAGCAGGATTCCTCTGCGTTTATACAATCTCCATTTGATTCTTATGGCGTTCAAGCTGTCGATTGTTTAGGAAAGACTAAGAATGATTACTTTCCTGGGGGACATGTTAATTCTCATTTTGGAAGGACTCAGTGTTTGTTTCCTGGGGGTAATGTGAGTTTGGATGAGGCAAGGAGATCGGCATTGCTCCGTTTGCCGCAGGAATCTCAAGTTGTGAATTTCTCTAGTACAGGTACCTCTTCTGTTCAGTTCCCTTCGCTAGTCTCTAATCTGGGTCAATACATTGGCAAAATAGATTTAAATGTGCATCAAACTGAGTTGCAAAATGTAAGTGATGAGGCCTTAAGTAAATTGAAGCTCCAAGTCGATGCTGCTTTTCATAGAAACTGTGATAATACTGGAATTCAAGTTAGTGATGCCTTTGCTGTCACCACTAGGCCACCCATAAGTGATGCTTCCCACTGTTCACAGAGAATTGGATCTGATTTGAAAGGAGGAACAGCAATTTCCTCATTGAACTCTCCTCTTATATCATCCCCATGGATGCCACAAGGTACAAACTCTATTCAGTGTTATAGCGTTCCAGTGGTCAATGGATCAGTAGGAGCAAACCCAAATGCTTGGATCCCACAGCCCGTTTCATCCATTGGAAATGTACGCGGTCTGGAAGCTTTTACTTGTGAGGATAGCTTGATCATACAAGAAAGTGGTTCAAAGCATATATTGAAAAAGAGATGTGAGCAAGCTCAACAACCAAAGCAGAACTTCTGCAATGAAGCTAGTTGGGGGAACATATGTGAGAAGAGTTATGAGTTTTATGGTCCTACGAACTCTGAAATTAATCAGATTCCAAAAAGTTATTCACCATTAGTTTTGCCCTTGAAGTATCATTCACTATCAGAAGTCCAAGGATATATTTACATCATTGCAAAGGATCAACATGGTTGTAGATTCTTGCAAAAGAAGGCTGCTGAAGGAACCCCTCAGGATGTGCAAATTATATTTAATGAAATCATTGATCACGCGGTGGAGCTTATGATGAACCCCTTTGGTAATTACCTTATTCAGAAGCTGTTGGAAGTTTGTAATGAAGAGCAAAGAATGGAGATTCTTCGTGTGGTAACAAGTGCAACAGGCCAGCTTGTTGAAATATCATTGAACTCATATGGGTAATCTTCCATATTTCATTTGTCTCTCTCTCTCTCTCTCTCTCTCTCTCTCTCTCTCTCTCTCTCTCTCTCTCTATATATATATATATATATATATATATATATATGTTTTTATTTGTTGTTGTTTTTGTGTTATAATTTTTGAATGGAGGTGTTATTTTTCAGTACACGTGCAGTGCAGAAGTTAATAGCGACTCTAGGGACAAGGCAGCAGATTTCTGTCATTGTATCAGCACTTGAACCTGGGTTTCTTAAACTCATCAAGGATCTAAATGGAAATCATGTGGTACAACGTTGCTTGGAATGTCTTAGCTATGAAGATAATAAGGTATAGATTCTTACTTAAAGGTTGGCCAAACTTGATATGCACTATGTGTTTACGGTTATGCTCTTGATTCTTCTTTAGTCATCCGCATTGTTTGCTTAGGTCATAGAAATCAAGTGATGGACTACTACATTATTTCAGTGTCAGTGTTTCCTACATGATTATTTTTTGCAATATCCACTAGAATTTAATTAATATGATAATCATTTGCTTTTGTGATTTTCAATGCATTCTATTTCTTCTCTATTATGCATAGAGAAATGAAGCTTTGTTTTGTACTCATTGAAGTTGCAAACTTATGGTGATTATAATAATAATCAAATGCAATTGTCCTGTGCTTTTGTTAGCTTAACGTGTCCCTTTGAATCATTTCTACCATTTCATTCGTATTGAAGGTCATATTGTTTGTTGATGTAATTATTTATGCATTTATTTTTATATTCATGATCCTTGTAATATTTTGCTTCATTATTTTTCTTATATCTCTAAAAATTTTTGTTTTCCATCATAATTCTATGTATAGTTATTGTTGGCTGTTATGATGAACAAGGACAATTGAAATATAGTCTATTGTGGTTTGATTTGTTGGTTAACATGTTGGAGATTTACAGGTCTTTTTTTTTTTAATAAAAAAAAAAGTGGTGAGTTTTGAACCTTGACCTCAATGCTTGCTTGTCATGAGCCAACCCTTTGAGTAAAAGGTTCAACCGCTTGCTTATTACTTGTTGAATTTTCATAGAATGACTCTTGTGAAATGATTGTATACTAATTTTACAACTTGAGATCACTTTGAAAAGAAAAGCCTTGACGAATGACGTTTAGCCTTGCCATATCTGACCTAGGAGTAGGTGCTTTTGTAGGTAAGTTAAGAATACTGACCAGTGAACCCTTAAAATAAAACTTCCATTATCGTGCCTCATATTTTTTGCAACTATGAATTTTTGCCTAAACGATGACAAATACTAAGCTTTTTAATTACATGTATCTTGATAAACTGTGGGTCATTAGCTAGTTATGAGCATATGCAAGATATGCATGATGAGGTAAATCTATTTACAAGAGTAATTAGAAGAAAACAAAATCCTTGTGGATTGCATAATAAGGAAATCAATGCTGGTGCTATGTTGTATAATTTCTCTTTATTTTGGGCTAGATAACTCTTAGTTCTCTTCTCATCAATGTACCTCTTAGATCTCTTATGCATTTTTAGTTTCCCATTTGGAAAGAGATACTAGGTGTGTATATGTTAAATTATTAATTGTTTAACTGCCAAGTTTAATGGAGAGCTGATGTTGGCTTGGCACTTAGTCTGAAAGGGGTGTAAATTGTTTGTGGGCTTAGAAATGACTACTAGCTGTAATGAGGCCATGCTTCTAG
This sequence comes from Tinospora cordifolia, assembly GCA_030144865.1. Lineage (NCBI taxonomy): Eukaryota > Viridiplantae > Streptophyta > Magnoliopsida > Ranunculales > Menispermaceae > Tinospora > Tinospora cordifolia. The sequence continues at coordinate 10,893 of JAJIYU010005364.1, forward strand.
CAAAAACTTCTTGTTTGTTTAGTCAAAAATGCTTCATCCACACCACAAATCTAGCATGACTGTGAGAGTCTTTGCCTCATCTAGTGTGAGAGAGTTGCATTTTACCTTCAGCCATACTTTCTGTTTTAAGTCTTGCCAAAACCCAGTTCTTGATTTTGTGCTTTTTACATTTGTTGCTAATCCCCCTGGATATCTTCGGCAGCCTTGCCACATTCATTTTATGTAATTGCTTTTCTTAGTGCTCGTAATTGCAAATGGAAAGCATGCCCACTCTTGAGCTGGTCTTATAAAATTGACTCTGAAATCTTTGATTTGTCTGTTTGATCCTCAATTCCAGACATCTTCATTATCTCACTTCTCATGTGTTTAGGAAATCTTTTCATTTCAAGTATTCTATTTTATTTTGGCTTACCTGTGAAACCTTTCTAATGCAAACCGTTTCTCCTACATTTCTTAACTCTAGTTTTGCCTCATTTTCTTCTTTCTCAATCATTGATAATCATACATGACCTCCTCCATGTGCCTATTCAACTCATTCAGAAACAGGGTAACTAGATTCAGGTTTGAGCCGATCCTTAGCATAAACATGTGGGTGGTGACTGCATGGTACCATGGAACCTTTTCTGATGTGCCTAGTGAACTCATATGATCTATATCTAAGGTAAACAGAGGTGTGTGAATTGAACTGGACTTAGCATAGAAGATGTTCAAGACTTCAAGATTTACATTAACATGGCCACTACTGTGTATAAAATATAAAATTCTGAAAAACCTTTTTTTTTTTTTTCCTTAATGACGTTTGAACTGGTTATTCCTTCTAGATCATTGCCCATGGTATATAGGTAAAGCTAAAATATACATGACCAACCCAATTAAAAAGTTAGAAATGATTTTTGTTTGATAATGGGTGATGTTCAAACGTGTAGAAGACATGGCACAAAGAAAAAAAAAAAAAGAATCTATCCACCCAATTATAATTGCCTTGCTAATCTGTTTGTTATTCTTTTCATTTTCTTTTGGCTAGTTTATATTCAATGCTGCTGCAAGGTATTGCGTTGATATTGCTACTCACCGCCATGGATGTTGTGTACTGCAACAATGCATTACTCATTCAACTGGAGAACAAAGAAAAAACCTGGTTGCAGAAATTTCCACCAATGGACTTCTTCTTGCTCAAGATGCTTTTGGGTAAGAAGAAAGCTTCTCGAACAAACATTCTTTTTTTTTTTTTTTTTTTTTAATTCTCTCTTATCTATTCAATATAATGTTTTGTGGTCCTCTGGTCTCCATGTTTCCTTCCACTACTTCATCAGTACTCTGGGAGGAGATGGGATTTATTTACTAAAGTTCATGTTAGGACTGTGGGTGATAATGCTGTAACTAAATATATGGATAAATTCAGTTTATAAGCCAAATATCATCTCTTTGGATAGATTAATGTTAATTGTAACATCTACTATAAGCTATGATAACAAACTGCTCTTTACTTCATATTTATGTCTTTGACACACTCCAAAGGAGAACTTGAGCTAGTTAAGGAAATATTATATATTTTTACATATCCCTAGACTTTGGAATCAATATTGATGATCATATGCTTATCCCCTTGGGTTTGTTCACGCTCAGAAACTATGTGGTGCAATACCTCTTGGAGCTCAAGATCCCCTTTGTCACAGAAAAACTAATTTCTCAATTCCAAGGGAATTACGTACAACTTTCAGTTCAGAAATTCAGCAGCAATGTTGTTGAAAGATGTCTCAAGCTATTTCGTCTGGAGGACCAATCAACAATCATCCATGAATTGCTCTCCACTTCTCAATTTGAACTGCTGTTACAAGACCAATATGCTAACTATGTCATCCAAACTGCTCTTGGAGTCTCTAAGGTTTGGAGCCCACGAACTTATATCAATTCTCTGCCTTCCCATATATTCTTATTCTCATTGTTCTCGTTCATTTTGAATTTAGGGTCCTCTTCATTCTGCGCTGGTTGCAGCGATCCGACCCTATTCCACAACATTAAGAACCAGCCCATACTGCAAGAGGATTTTCTCGAGGGCCCTTTTGAGGAAGTGATGTATTTAGTATTCTTCCTGTGGTAAGGACCCATGCTGTTTCTCTCCTTGATTACTACTATTATATTCTCTACTAGAAATAGTAGTATAAGTAGTAAAGTAGTACCAGTAGTATCTATGGCTGTTGGATTTGGTGTTTAGAACTGAAACTTTGTTGCTGATGGCCCAAAGACGTGTGTGGCTCGCACTTACATACATGATTTGGAACCCATGAAGCATTAGTCTCTGTAGAGTGTAAGAAATAAGCAGTTTTGGTCTCATTGCTTAACTGTGGATAGGGAAAAATGTATTATTCTGCTGTTTTGGTGATCAATGTTTTTGACAACTACTCTCATGTGGATTAGACACTGTACGAGACTTCTCTCATTCATGTAAACTTTTTAGTTTTTAATTTCACTTTAATATTTCTTTCATTTGTGTTCTTTTTTACTATTTAACCATTAGGTTGCTGATTTGCGTAATGAGGAGAGCTGTGAATGCTCTTAATCTACTAATAGCTTGCCCACATCTGACTATTTCTTGGAGGTGGGCGCTAGCCCTACCCTATAAAGGAAGGGTGCCCCTTGAAACCCCAGGGAAAGTACTTGTTTGTGCTTGCATAGGCTTTGGATGGGAGCAAGTGGATGGGTTCGAACTTAAAGCCTATCGGTAACTTGCTATCCAACTACTCCGCTATATGATCAAACTGTAGCTATTATCGTTATTATTGTTGTTATTATAATCATCATTATTATCATTATTTGCAAAATTTTTGTTTCCCTGATATTAAAATTAAAAAAAAAATGTCATGAAATTAATCTAAATCTAAATTTTTGAAATCAATTTACCAAATGTTTTATACAAATCACGAATTGAACTGCAATTGAAATTAAAAAAAAAAACCATAAAATTAATCACAAAAATAACTTTTAAAACAAAGTATTTTAAACTTCTAGGCATTTTCATTCATTTGAAATTGCAACGATACCGCAAGACCTGCAGTAATAAAAGCTGCTCTTTCCTCGTGGTGTTTTCTATCAGCATTCAGCTCATACACTTAACATTTTCTCAAAGACAATAATCTACCCATCAGTTGCTAGAATTTCAACTCTAGTTCCATCTATGTTTATGATAATCATTATGTATCAATTGCCTTTGCCTGTGTAAATTCGATCACGCCCAAGTTCTGCAACCAAATCACAAGCATGTTTAAAACATGAAACTTGTTTCACGACTGAGTCAAATGATGACTTATTATAATTTTCCATGAGGCTAAGATACAAGAAGAAGAAGAAGAAGAAGGTCTGTTGAGATCGTTTCACCAACATGTTTAATGTAGTTCCTGAAGCTCAGCTTCGGCAATTTACCATATCTTCAAGGAGCGCACTTCTACTTCCTCTTACCATTGCCTTCGTTGTCCTTCGAGCTGATATAGTTGAATTGCAAAAACTATACTTTTAACCAGCTTATTTTAATGATCACATGCATTGGGCTTCATCTTTGATTTATTTATTTATATATTTCTTTTATGGTGACTTGGGCGTTTAAGCTAGCTTCTCCTTATCTAACTATTTCCAGGAGGTGCATGGCAGTCCCTAGCTTGCTATAAGGGGAAGTAATTGTGGAGTTCGAGCTTGTGGCTTATCGATGAGTTGCCTCTTTATCCAATCACTTTGGGGACACCTTTCCTAACAAACTCCAATTACGATCAAAACAACATGCTTCTTGAGGCAATCTTATGAAGCCTATAGGGGGAGTTTTTTATTTTAAAGGTCTAAATTTTTCTTTATGGATTTTTTGTTTCTTGTGTTTTATATTTAACCTTTTTTTTTCAATAATTTTTTGATATAACTTGAGGTTGTGTACATCCTAACTTCTTGAGGTAATTATATATGTTGAAGTATTTAATAACTTACTTTTTAAAAAAACGCTATTTCATATATTTATAAATTTAAACATAAAAATAATAATTTGGTTTTCAAGCTAAATTGAATAGTTGGTGTTAAGAATATATTGTTTCATCAAAATAAAAGCTAAAAAAATGGTAATTTCAAAGTAGAGATTTTGGACCTAAAAAATGTTGAGATGACTTAAGAGCAATTATTATTATTATTACTATTTTGTTTTTTCAAATCGCAAATGTTTATTACTTCCAATATTTTGCATTCAAAGTTTTTCATTTAAACTCTGAAATTTGATTTTGCTCTCCTCATAAATAGAAGAGACGTTTACTAATCCCAGTAATTGATTCTTGTAATTAAGTTTTTAATGGGCCTTCAGTATCTATTATTTCGGGCTCGTCTTTTTAACTATAGGAACAGATCTCGACTACAGTGATTCCAGTGCTAACATGAAACATAAACTACTTTCAATATGACCTAATAGGAAGAAAGGGCAATTGATTGATGTTTGATAGACTCAACAACACAACAAACATGCACACAAAGCAGAAAGATAAATTCAGCTCAAATATTCAACAGTACGACTGACAAAAGCAATGGATGGGAAGAACAGAAACTGAAGTAGCTCAAGCATCATCATGTCCAATGAGAGCGAGAAGCATGTCTTCATAATCCCCAGTGGTGTCATGCACAATGGCGCGTTCCAATGGAACGCTGTTTCTGCGCTGATATTCTTCCTTTATTTGTTTCATGTCTATCTCGGCACGAGTGGTTACAACTCGAGTAATGGCACCCTCGTCAGTTCCTATCTTGTTGATAGCTAGTCGAAGAACCTTCGCAAAGTACTTCTCAGGATAGGTCAGACACTTTACTATGGCTCTCAATGCTGCTAGGAAATCATCCTTGGGATCAGTCTTTAGATCCTGCAAAGAGATAATGCATTGAGGTTAGTTCACATTATAATCATCCTATCAATTTCTCCCTGCATTAACTTAATTTGATCAAAGATTGATAATTTGTTGCAATCACTTGTATGATCTACAGATTCTAGTCAGCTTGAAGGCAATTTATATTCAGCGGATGGCGAAAATCTTTTCAACTTTAGTTTTCTTTTTTTCCTTTTTCGACTTTTAATTTAGAGTTTTCTTGTATTCATCTACTTTTCATTTGCATAAGAATCTATGACATTCAAGAAAAAACGTAACAATCATAATTCAGGAGGCAGCCCTCTTGTTATCTATTATCATACAAAATAAAATAAAAGAGCAAGTTAGTGCCCAGTGGCATGTTTTGCATTCAAATTCATAATTTCTAACAGTGTTGTGTCATGTCAAAGTGTTGCCTAAGCATTTAGGGAGAAAACATTTATGAGTTGCCAACGGCAAGTACTGCAGGTTTGCACAAAAATTAAAAAGTTTCAGGGGTCTTTTAATTAAAGAATAAAAAAAAAATAAAAACAAAAACCCCTCTCCTTTGTACAGTAATTCCTCAAAAGCTTCTCTATCGAAGTCTGTCCTTTCTATTTCTTTCAACCAAGAAATGTATCAAAATTTTGGTGAGGTCCATGACCTCCAAGCTCTAACAATATATATGAGTTTTATACTTTTGAACCTTTTTGGCAATGCTTATTGTGACATAAATTAATGTTTTATTGACATAATTTTTGTTAATAGAACTACAATTTTTACCCTGTATTATAGAATATAGATATATATTATTCTATATGGAACTGTCTAAGAACCTTTAATTAAATAATCAATTATCTATGGACCTACAAATAAGTATCTTTTTTCCGCCTAGGTCATGTCTAGGCTTATCCTTAAGCTTGTTTAGACGAGAAAAATCAGTTAGAAATACCTGGGCGCCTTAAAAACACTGCTTTCAAACCTCTAGATAGCCTAGTTATGAGGACACACTTAAACCATTGAGAAGTGCAGATATGATATACCTTGCTGATCGCATTTCCAAATTCATTGTTATAGTGGTTGAATGTTGCAATCAGTTGTGGTTTGCTCCTCGTGGTCAGAATCCTGATTACTTCTTCATTGCTGTAGGCCTTATTAGAAATATTCTCACGAAGTATCTTAGCCTCTGTTTTAGCCAGCGTCATGTCCACCTCTGGGCCCTCATACCGGAATGAGCTCACAAGTGGTACCAAAAGCTGGAAACAAAATCCAAACATCAAGAACAAGTAGAATTAGAGATATGACATTAGATAAAATAGAAAAGATTTTGAAAACAACTTGAATTAAATGAGTAAAGAATGAAAGCATCTTTGTCCTATAAGAATTGGACCTATGCCTCAATAATTTGACAGACAAATAACAAAATAACTATCAACTGTTTTTACCTTGCGGAAATCCCCGGTTGTGTGATATGCAACATCTTCCTCGAGGGATCTCTTGAAACGAGCATGATAGGCTTGTCTGACTGCAAACAGTTCAAGTGAAGACCTTGTACAAGCTATTTCCAGAAGAACCGGACTGCTTGATTTCCATTTCCTTGTAGCAGAATTGGCCAAAATTGCATCACGTTCAGCGGCATCCACCGTCCATAACAGAATTATGTGCTGTTGACATCAGAAGAAATTCAACTAGTTAAAAACTGGGATGATCACTTCGACCCATTCCCGTAAATCCAAATTTATTGCCTACTCATGGTTAACATTTTTACACATTATTGACACTGCCTAAGTGTCGGGGAATCTAAACATCCAATTTTATAAATTCACGTTACTGGGAACAGAATATAACTTCAGCAACAAAGCATCTGACCTCAAAGTCACTTGAAAGTTCCTTGTCCAATGCCTTAAGGAGATCAACGCCGAAAAGTTCTGCATAAGCTTGTCTGATTAACTTGCGTTGTGTTGCACTCCTGTGACCCAATATGGATATGATCAGCTTCTCATTTGTTCCCCATCCTGCAAAGGATACAGAGTGGCTAAACAACAAAAAACTGAATAACATTGTTGTCATCTAGATCTAGATAACCAAAAGAGACCTATCACTCAACTCAACTATCCCTTTTTCCTAATTATATGTGTCCTTTGTATGAATTTGCTTCCACCATTTTGCTCTGTCAAAAGCTAAGGGCTAAATCAACATTTAAATTACAAAAAAATTAAAATGTTCTCAATTATCTCCTTTCATATTATTTTATGTGATTCTCTTGTCATTTGGGGTTAATAAGTCACACTTTCTACTGGTCTGTTTAAAGGCTTGTATTTCATACGTCCAAACTAACTGGTGTGATTCGTATTACGTTTAGGTGATTCTCTCTAATACGCATAGGCCATCAAAATCATATATCTATGAGCACTTGATCGGTATTTTACAATTAGATCCGTCATTGGAGATCAAGAACACACAGCTCAAGGAAGCTCAGGAAAAAAAAAATATATATATATATATATATATATATACTCTAGACTACGATATAAACAAAGAAACCATCTGGATCACATGCTATATCTTAAAAACAGAAAACCAAAATGTTAGAAGAAAACACTATATCGGTCAGAAATGCATGATTCCTTGCTAAAAATATGGTAAATGAAGCTAGTTATACAACTTAACAAACATTATTTCTTCTCAAAAAAAAAAAAAAAAAAACAAAAAGGTTGAAAGATCTTCCAACTCTACAATCACTTCTACCGAATGTTGTCCGTTACCAACTATCAAGATTAAAAAGGAGATTAAAAGAAAGAGCTCTGAGTTGATCGATGGCAGTTTCTTGAATCCCACTCGATTAATCTCAGACACGACGAGATCAGCTTTCCATGAACAAGAAAAAAGCTGATGCAAGACATGGATTACGCTCCGTCACTTACGGATCGTAAGATCCAAACGGCGAGATTAAATGAACCACTGCTACTCCAAGGAACGCAACAAAAAACACGCAGAATTACGATCTAACAAATAAAAAAAAAAAATCTCAATCGATCAATCCATCGGACACAAAGAACAATCAGCTGTCATGAAGATCTAATCATCGGTAATTAAACTAAAGAAGAAGAAGAAGAAGGGATTGATGCCTTCGAATGCTTCTTTGAGTTGCTCGCAGTCTTCAGTTACGGAAGGAAGGTCTGAGGGAATTGTAAGAGTCGACATTTTCTCTGATCTGTACTGCTCCGTATGGGGTGCTTGCCTACTCAGAATCGAAAACGATACGAATGGCAGAATGCGACAGGTCGGTTGGATTTATAGGCTGAAAAAGGTATTCAGGTACTCCTGAGCGTTAGATAAATAAGCTTCTCCGTGGTCCTTAGATGACCGCGTGCAATGATGAAAGTCACGGGTCCACTAAATGGATGGCTGCACCTACTATGCAAAACTAGATGACAGCTCGGCGCTGACATGGCTCACAGTATACCTAAATAAGAATATAAAATATATTTTTTAGTTTAAATGAAAATATAAAAAAAATATCATACCTATTTTAATATTTTTTCAATTACTGCACACAGAAAATGTTTTGCTATCACACTTCTTTTAGACTAATTTGCAATCCGTTATTGGTTTTTAATATTAAAGAAAAGTTAATCTCCAAAGCAAAACTGTTAACAGATTTTTTTTTACCATTTTTAAAAATTAAAATGTTGCCCTTCGAACAACAATTTTTAGAGTTTTATTTAGTTAAATACATTTTCTTTTCTCGAATTTTTTAAATTAAAAATTACATCTAAATCACAAACTACATATATGCTAATGTACTAAAAACATCTTTTAAATAAAAAGTAACATTTTTTTACAAATATAAAAAAAATAATTTTTAAATGTTTATGCTTTTCATGTTGTATCTTTGTTAAACTTTCAAGCTAAGCAAACAACTTCAAGAATGTATTTGGTCGGTGAAAGAATATAAATTTTATTAAAAATTTATAGTTTTCTTGAAAAAAAAACTCATTTACTCATGCTTGGTTAATAAAAATGACAAGAAAAAAAATTTAAAAATTTTCAAGAACCATTTATTTTTCACAATAAAACTGGTCAAAGTATCTCGATAACAAGTAGCACGGAAAATAATTATGTTGTACTATCATAATCAATGTCTAATTCATTATACTAATTTAATCATTTGACTTTCATTATAAATTTTATGCTAGTCCACAACCACAAGCCAAATATTTTCTACAAGTCTATCAAAAAATTTTAAATTAATATAAAATATTTTTGTAGCAAAAAAAAAAAAACTCTTACATCACACTATTATTAATTTTTAAGTACTACACCTTTATTCAATTTAATTTATCACCAACCAAAAATTTCAACCGTTATTCAAAAATTAAATTTTGGTATGATTTTCAACCGAGATTTTTTCAGTGTTTAACATAATTTTAAATTCTTCAATTTCACTGCCACTATTATAAAAAGTGATTTATATCATGATATTAATTTAATTTGTATCAAAATAATATCTATAATTAATCTCTTACGTACTTATATTTGACTTCTACATGTAAAATATTTGCATTATATAATTTGATACAATATAAATCATGTACATGTCAAATAAAAAATTTGAAATGTTAGAAAATTAGTTATTAAGTAAACTAATGAGTTTGGTGAAATTTTATTTTATACATTCAATACCTTTACATCACATATCATGAGCCTATTTGAAAGTATTTTTTAAGAAAAAATATTTTTAAAAGTGATTGGCAATATTTACTTTTAATTAGATTATGGTAAAAGAAATAGATTTAAATTTTTAAAAGAAAATAATTAAAATTAAATTTTTAAAAAAATTTATTTCAAATGTTATTACCAGAAAATCTCCTTAAAAAATCACATTTTGAAAATATTATTAGACACATATTACTGAAATTGCCTTTAACAAAGTTTAGATTGACTCTAATTATGTATAATTATATAATACAAAATAGTGCAATATTATTATTTACTATTCATAGTGCTAAGGCCAACAACAATGTCCAAACGTATAATAAACGCCACCTAATATTTAAAAAATAAAAAATAAAAATCTGCAACGCATTAAATACTCTACAAACCTCTTAACAGAGAGAAAAAAATGTATTGAGCGCCCAGTATTAACTGAGCGCTCAATAAGTTTTTTGGAGGAAAATCTGAGGTGGCATTCTATTGAGCGCCACCTCAGCCGGTTTTAAACCCCATTGAGAATGCCCTAAGGGCATCCGCAATGCAGATGCAATGAGCGCCGACGTGACGCTCATTGCATCTAGTCTGCGTCAGACGCCCATTGTTGGGTGTCTAACGTGGACAGAGGGCCCCAAGCACTCGATTCAGACAGAGCGCTTAGGGCGCCTTATTAAAAAAAAATTTATTGCGCTGCGGCACATTATGACCTTTTATTTATTTATTTTTAATTTAATTCGATTGTTTTTTTTTACCGTTTGAACTTTTTTTTTAAACCGTTGAACGGTTATTTTTTTAGCCGCTGAATTTTTTTTAATTGTGTAATGGCTAGTAAATTGTATGTAACAGATTTTATTTGGTTTGTAACAGCTATAAATGGTTATATAGCCATTAAATTATTTTTTGTTATTTTTTTACTAATTACATATAGTCTATAAATACCGCATCTATTCAATTCAAAAAAACTCATTCATTCACCAATATCCTCCACTACTCATTCTTTCTTCAAAAATATTTCTTCACTTTCAATCGTTCGCTTTTGCAATATTTACAAAAATTTCATTATGTTATTTTATCAATGGATTCATTTAGTAATTCTTCCTCATCCTCACATTCAAGTACCAACAATCCGCAAAAATTCTCAAAATTTTACTCCACCGTTTTTTTACCACAAATGCAAACTATGTCCAACTTGTATCCACCAAATACTCTACATCCTCCAAATCCAGCGTACCCCAATTTAATGGGGCAACAACAACAATAATTTCAATTTCCTTTTTTTCCTTACGCATCATCAAATTCATTTCTCTCGTTTTTTAATATTATTCATGAATGGTCATTCATGAGTCAGGTGCCCAAAAATGTAGATCAATCTTCCAATACACAACCTCGAAATGTAACGGAGACAGATTCCATCTCTGATTCTATTATTTTGCCATTTTCAACACAGCCAATGAGTGACAAACGTATTCCATCAGATGACCCGAGCGAAGATGCTGTAGACAAACGTTAACCATGGAGCATGAAAGATGATCGTCTGCTAGTGAGTGCTTGGCTAACTATTTCAACTGATTGTGTTGTTGGCAATGGACAAAGCGACAAAACATTTTTGAAACGAGTTACATAATACTTTCATGCAAATCGCAAGTTTGGTTCACCCAGGAAACCAAATTCGGTTAAGCAACACTGGGTTTGGATTCTTCCTATTGTCAATGAGTTTAATCAGGTGTACAACAAAATATTAGGAGAGCACCACAGTGGTTGGAGTGATGTAACACCCCGCCTCCCAAGTCCCATCTTCTACGTCATCTAACGGTTCAATTCTCTTTGATCAAGATTCTTGGGATGCCCGAGAGACGGACCCGTGCTACATTTTCTTCTTCTTAGACCCCAAACACAATAGGGTTCCTGTGTATATTAGGCTATGTACAAAATGACATCATGGTAAATAAAATTCTTCATTTATTCATTCGACAAATTCCGAGTACAATAAACCATTACAGCGAAAAATAAATTTAAAACTGGAAATACAT
>JAJIYU010005365.1:0-22551 GCA_030144865.1 Tinospora cordifolia
ATAAGCACATAGCCCAGTGGATCTTTCTAAACATCTAAATCATTATTTCAATTCAAACAAACCAAGCATATCAAACGCTTTTGTACATTAGGCGATTCAAACAAATTTCTTGTTTATGGTTGACATTTGGACCGAAAGAGTTTAATCTCTATGTTTCACATCGTAGGGAGAGAAAATGACAAACGAAAACTCAAACCCAATATCTATGAAGTGGGATCACTGTTGGAAACCTAGTTCAAAATCGTCAATGGTAAACCGGCAAGCTGGGTCGGGGGGTGGAACACACACAATGACACTATGCAGTCCATCATCGCGCCAGTACGTGGATTGAATCATTATTTAATCTTTTCTTAGTGATAAAACACACAATATCGGATTAAACCATCGATACAACATATACCAAACATGAATCATTAAATATATATATTCATGGCACAATTCATGTATAACATGTATCAATATTCTTAATTTCTAAACATGCATAACATGTATATTCATGGCACATCAAATACATAAAGCATGCATATTAAAACATATATTCAATCAACCATCTTCAAAACATCATCACACATACAAGACTTATTCAAATTAAAATAAAGTAGTAGAAGTTAGAAGTCACTTCCGCCTTAAAAATGTCTCTTTTGTATGCCTCTAAAATCCGGTAGAGTTCCGTTACTTCAAGTCTTCCAAACACTCAAGAACTTTCAAGACACTCAAGAACACTAAAGAAGAATCTCCAAACGAAGAACTTCTCACATTCAAGAGGGAAAAGAATGATGAGAAGGGGAGCCAAGAAGAGGGCTTAGAGAACAAGATGACAATTCAACTCTTATTTCTTGGGATGAGATGAATTGTGAGCATAGGGGTTTTTATATAGAGTTCAAAATGGTAGAGAATGGCAAGTTTGTGGTGTCATCTTGTGGAAAACTTGCCAATTCTTCAAAATTTCATGCCCCCCACGCATAAAAGATTAGCAAGTAAATTTTTGGAAATTTTTGAAATTTAGAAACTATTTTTTCAGATTTTTAATGCATTTATTAGGATTATTCGATTTTTTTTATTTTTATTTTTGGAGCATTTGATCTGGATCATCAGATCTTCCTCGAATCACACACACGCATCTCAGATCGGGCGGGTTGCATCTGGGCGATTGGACTTTCCTCGAGCACGGTGTCTGGTTTGCAATGGATCGAGATGCGTATATCTGGGCCGTCAGATGTGCATCAATCTCGATGTTCGGTTCGCGATGAATCGAAGTTCGTCTATCTAAGCCATCGGATGTGCATCGATTGTAGCACTGAATCGCGAACTCGTTTTGGCGCATGCATCGTCAGCCATTGGATCGGGCCGGTGAGATCTCGGCTGTTGGATCATTCTCGAGCGCGGCACGGTGGATCGCGAAAAAGAAACTTGCCCGGTCCGTCGGATGATCTTCAATCGTAGTAGTCGTTTGCACTCGTCGTTGAGCACCTCAATCTGGACCGTTGGATTGAATGTGTTGATTGCAGACCGTCCAATCTTTGGTGATTCGGTGTTCCAGGGCGTTCAGTGCAATCTTGATCTGGGTCGTTGGATTGCAAATCGTGAAGATTACTCGATTCTGACCGTTGGATGCAATTTCTATTATCAAAATCAACTTCTAAAGCTTCTATTATCCGAGTTTTGCCAATTATAAACTCAATTCCACTTCCTAATTTGTGTAGATATGGTTTATTGCACATATCCTTCTATTTTGCTAATTTTTCCCTTTTGAATTCTTTATTTTTGTATTTATTAGATATATTATTCCATATTTCCCTATTTTTACCTTCATTTCTTTATTTCATATATTCATATATTTTATTTATTTCATATTTCATTTTCAGATAATAATTTATGTAATAAAAAATATACGTATACTACATTTTTATTTAATTGGATAAATTTTTCTATTTGCATATTCCTATAATATGTAGTATTAACATTTATTATGCTAACACACACATTATTCATACACATATTAACCTATATGTGTGTATGTAACACCCCAATTTTCGACCGGACCTCTATTCACGTGTTACGTCACGTGTGGATCGTCGCCCGATGAAAATCGAAATGCTACTAAAATTCTCTTCTGCCAAAAATCTTTTTCTTCAAAATACAATTCAGAATCATTAGCTTTCAAGTCAATGTCAAGAAAATCTCTCATACAAAATTAAAGGATTAAAATCGCTTTTCGAGGCATTCACCAAATTTCATTAAAGAGTTTAAAATAATTATTCGATACATTCACCGGGTTCATTAATTTGAGTTATCAATAAAGTAGCGGAATTTACTTTAAAAATATTCATTTAAACCAAAATTGTCAAACAGTTAAAGTCATTTAAAGATAAAACGACCAAGTTAAAACCAACGTAACTATATTAAAATAATTGAGTAAAATATAGGAAACAAGACCTCCAAGTCACGTAGCCCAGACGACCTCCCCATGAGGTGTCCAATCAGAGTGCGAGTCTTCTAACATAAGTCTATATACTCTACGTCCAGGTGTACCTGAAAATAAAGTGGGAATGAGCTCGAAAGCTCAGTGGATCGATCATACAAATCACATGCATTATACAGACCCAATCCAAAACATTACAAACACTTTAAAACATTAGGAGTTTCAAACAATCATTTAATTTTGGTCGAGGTCAAAATTGGAAGATGATTGAGATGCCTCTATATATTCCCTGTGATCCAATCCAATCATAATCATAGAGGCCTCAGGTGGTACCATCTAAAATCAATCATATCTCAGTATCATAGTCTAATCGAGGGTGGTTATCTAGACTCGTACTGTCTCCCAAAGACTTCGAGCTGTCGCAGGCAGCTCAGGGTAGGAATACCTACGTTCCGCCTTGTGGCTCATCAATCGCACCTATACGTGGATTCTTAATAAACCATCGTCTTATATTTTTCGTTTTACAAATGATCTCAACGTATCAGCTATCATATAGATCTAAATGCAACTCATTATATTCAAGCATGGCATGAGATGGTTATGTATAAGTCGAAATAAATCATCGTAGATCACACATCATCCATATAGCACACCAAACAAGTTCAATAAGTTTCCTAATAAAATTCTAATAACCTAGAATTATTCAAACAGATGCTTTGAATCTTAAATTCATATAATACATATGAGCAAGAAAGTCACGCCCACCTGATTTTCTTACTTTCCTTCGAGATATTCGATACTCTAAAATTGTACAAAACTGCAATTTACCACTTCATAATTTATTCTCAATTTAAACGATTTCTTATTTAATTATGAAGTCTAATTATCAATTTCTACTAATTTAAGATTATCCTTAATTCCTAAAATTTTGCATATTCTAATTAATGTAATTTTTCAATTTGTTGGATCCTTTTAATTTGAATTTAAAACCTTAATAGTTTACTTGGAAGCTTTTCATAAATTAGATTTCCAATAAATAATTCTTCGCACTTTAAATGATGTATTAATATCATAATATCAGGGCCTAAAATTTTTTTTTTCTTATAAAAGATTCAAGGCTTTCAGAGGTTTATTTTTCTTGTTTTTAACTAATCAAAACAATTAGATTTTTTTCTTCTAATATTATTCCTTATCTATTATATAAACTATTCCTAATTAAATTACAATTCTAACAGTAGAAATCTTTTTAATTTGGGTTTCTAAAATATTGAACCTCCTAAGTTTCAATATTAATATTTTAATATTTATTCAAAATTCATATAAATCAAAATGATAGTTCTAATATAAAAATATATAACGCTTCAAGTTTTCCTATTTTTAATTGAGAGATTTCAAATTTTCTAAATTTCATTCTTCGCATCAAAATTAAAGAAATATCAGTATTTTTTTTTCTATCTAGAACTTAAAATTAAAAATAAAAGTGTTATACCTTTTAGATTTAAGTCCAAAGCTCGGGCATGGCTCTCGTCTTCATTGCACGAACGACGACCAACGAAGACTCCACATCGCAGCTGCAAATTTCTCATCACGAACAGCAGCGAAATTCCTTCTTCTTCAACGTATATTGTAGCATCAGCAGCAACAATTCAGCTGCTGATTTTTTTCTTCTTCTTGCACGAATTTGTGGCAGCTTCTTCATCCTCTATTTTTCCATTCTTCACGGCCAACCACTTCAGCTGCAAAATCAATAGAAAATTTCTTCTTCTTCCTCACGGTTCAACAGCTCAAGAAACCCGAACACACACAAAATCAGCACACCAGAATTTCTCTTCCACGTTCTCTATCCGGCAGCTGCAGCAACTCACACGCACCATATTCAAGTTGCAGCACTGTTCGTCCAGACCAGCAACACCAAGCGTTTCCTTCTGCCTCTGTTTTCGTTCTTGGATCTCGCCCAAAACCGAGCACAATTTTTGTTTGCTCTGTTCATCGTTCCATTGCCAGCAACCATCCTTCTTCATCTTCGTTCGGCAGCTGCTGCAACAACCAGTAGCAGTTGCTGGTTTTCATCTTCTTCGTCACGTTCAACTTCTTCCTCTGTTCGTTACACAAACACACGCTAACGGTCAAAACAACACCCATAGTTCCTTCTTTGCCTTGCAGCAGCATCATACAAACCAGAGCATCGTTGCTCTGATTCTTCTTCTTCATTCCTTTCCATGCTGAGCACTCGTCTTTCCTTGTTCGTCTGGTCACGGAGACAGCAGCCACATACCCCTTTCTTTGTTCTTCTCTTTTTCATCGTAGCAGGAGCAGAATTTCTACACCTCTGCTTCTCATCGAACCACACTACGACCAAACCAGCAGCACACTCAATTCAGTAGGTGGCTGGTCTTCGTGCTTCTTCTTCCTTGTTCATTCCCTTTCTCCGTTTGACAGTAGTTGCAACGACCGGCAGTAGCTGCCACAACCAGCAGAAACCACGTTCCACGTTTCCTCTGTTTCCATCTTCTTCTTATTTCCATTTCACTTCTCTTCCTTCGTAAGCCAACCAACACCACCAAACCCGAAGACACTCGATCGTTCCCGCACCATCTTCACCGCCAACACCAACTTTTTTTTCAGTGTAGTCTTTAAATTTCCAGACTTTTTATTCATTTGTTTTTTTTCTTCTAATTACTTGAGTTATTTACACTTTATATTATCAAATTATATTTACATGTTAACAATATAATTCTCTCCTTCATTTTTTTAATACTTCTATGGTATGCATAATTATTTTTATTATTATTATTATTATCATTATTATTATTTTAACCATCCATTTATTCCAAATTTCTAATTACACCTTCACCAACCCATAAAATTTCTAAATACTACATTTCATCACATCTATTTTTCCTAGCTAATTTAAGTTAATATCGAATATCGATTTGTCATTCTATTTATTTCATTTTAATTTATACCTATTCACGACGCAACATGATCACAAAGTTCCGGAGTATTACAGTGTATATATATATATATATATATATACTTTATTTATTTTTTATTTTTTTTCTTTTTATCAACTCTTTAAATTTCATAATTAATTCTACTAAATTGAAATTTTCATCTAATTATCAAATTAAGGTCTTATTTGCCTATTTTATATTATATTTCTAATATATTCTATTTTTCATGTGCTAACCCACAATTTGCACCCAAAAATTTTTTAAAATCTTTGAAATTAATTCACTTAACTTATTTTATTTATTTTAAATTATTTAAAAAAATCTAGGGTATTACAGCAAGAAAGACTTGTCAATTCTTGCTAGCATGAAGAGAATGAGAGCAATAGGGGTCTTTATATATAGTTTCAGTATGTAGGAATTAGCAAGTCTGGGTGATTTCACAGAGGAAACTTGCTAAATTCTCTATTTGAGCGCACCAGAAATGGTGGTGATTAGGGTTTGGGGGAAATTGTCATGTGTGACCACAATCTTGGACCACGGTTTAGATTATTTTCAATGCAGGACCGCAATCCTCAAAAGGAGACCACAGTCTTGTGGTTCCTTAATTGCAAAACCGCAGTCCTCTCATTGGTTTGCAAGATCGTGGTTTCATTTTTTGCTCATCTTTACAACACTTGCTTCTATTTTCCCTTTTGTTTCTAATTACTTGCGCTTCTACAAATAAAAAGGAAATTACTTGCACTTCTATACAATAAAACGAAGTAAAACTTGTTAGCTACAAAAATTTAGTTAAAGAACCTGCTAATTTCAATGTATTGTATATATATATTTCCAAACTCTTATTTATTGGATTTTGTTTTCAAATTGTTTTAGGTTATTACAGTATTCCTCTGTGTCCCAACTCTTGGAAATAACACCCCAAAGGCCAATTTCTCATCATGATACAACCTTGGTTGTGAGGTCTCACACAATCATCAGCCCCTTCTCAACTACTGCCATAGTAGCATGGACACTCGCCTAGCATGGAGAAATGTCCATGGTGATGCCAGATTACTACCATAGTATCTATACCACCGCCTCGCTATGTGGTTAGACTCTTAATTGTCTTTATTTAGTGGCCCCTAGCATGCACAACTTATCTCTAAATTATAGTACATGTATACATGTGAACATTCTGATAAATTATTACTCATGCACCAAGTCACATAAATCATGTTATTCATTTAATAACAAAGATGGCATATTCTCATAATGATATTCAATACTGGAGACATGTAGCATGCTATCAAGGTTTCATAGGTACACAAACATACAATAATTAACACATCATTCCTAGCATACTTCTAGGCAATATAAAGTCAGTAAACAAATCATTTATGTATTATATTTGAGAATAAGATAATATCAGAGAGAGAGAGAGAGAGAGAGGATAGTCATCTCCACCTGTTTCTATGTTCAACTCCTTCTAGATCCTCACTTTGTTATTCTAATCGTCATGTATCGTTCACCTTAATGATTTAAGATCATGATTTTCTTAGTATTTGTAACACTTGTAATAGTAAATTCTGACGATCTCTTCGTAATCATAGCGTATGGTCTGTGTAATAGGCCAAAATTGGTTGAGGATTCACCATGTTACCTCTTTTAGTATTGTGGTAATCCCATAGTTTTTTTTATCGCATTTGCGCGATAACATGGGGTGTTATCGCAATACTACGACTATTTTTCTAGAACTGTACTTTCATGTTTTTGTTCTCGGCTTTTGGTATATGGCACTTCGACAACTAAGTTCTAGCAGTAGAATGTAAATCATAACAACTAGAAAAACATTATACCTTAATCCCCTTCACTACTTCTCTTGTTGTTCCCTTCGTTTACTTTTCACGATAGTTGTGAGTGGTTTGAGGGTTTTGTTTGATCAAGAAGATGTGCATAGGCTTAGTTAGTGCATGATAACCATTGAAACATGGTTTCTACATGAGTTACAATGTGTCACCTACGTAAAAGAATGCATAACTGCATCTCAGTTTGATTCCTCCCCAATAGCACTATTCATCTTCGTAGGATAGTTGGAAGAGGATTGCAACTTGGTAAATCTGGTTCAGAACATGCACGGGGAGAAGGGAATCAACAATAAGCAGCTAAGGTTTTCTTTATGAGCAAAGTGAGTAGCTACGAAATGGAGCTGGGTGACTAGGGTTTTTTTTGACAAATAGAGGAGGCAGTTGTAGAAGAATTTGTGCGTTTAGGGTTTTTTGTATATAATATATAGATATCTCAGCACCACAAAACTTCCATTTTTTTATCTTCGATCGCAATATTGCGGTATTGGGACTATTTCTAATTGCAGGACTGCGTCTTGACACCGCAGTCCCACATCTTTGTCAAAATTTTTGAGTTTTTAATCGTGGTACCATAGTCTCCCATCTTAGTACTGCAACACCACATCGAGGTCCCAAAAATTTTGAAATCCAATCGCAGTACCGTAGTAGCCTAACCCAGTACCGCGATTCCCATACGAAAGTCCCACTTTCATAAATCGCAATGCACGACCGCAATCCTCACTCTAGTACTACAGTCGTCATGCTGTTCCTTTTTTATTAGTATCCCTATTCTATTTAGTTCTTTGGGGGATTGCAATCTGCCCCTCGTAAAAGAATTTTGTCATCAAAATTTAAAAGTGATCACATACCTGTAAAATGCCATCCAGTCAGCTATTTTTGGTGAAGAGGTCAGGGTACTTCTTCCACATTTTGCTCTCTAACTCCTTGGTTGCCTCTTCCAGATCATGGTGTCTCCATAGAACCTTGACAAGAGGGATGTCTTTAGTTTTGAAACTCTATGCCTTACGATCTGATATCCTGATCATAGATTCTTTGTTAGTAACATCGTCCCAGATGTTGACTTCCTCCTAATGTATGATGTGAGAGGGGTCCAGCTTATAATTTCGTAACATCAATACGTTAAACACATTGAGGATAGAGGACATTATATTCAATAGGTCCAACTCGTAGGCACATTCACCAACCCATCTAAGTATCTCAAATGGACTGATGAACCTTGGTGATAGTTTCCCTTCGATGCCAAAACATTTAATCTGCTTCTAAGGGTTGATCCTCAGGAACTCTATCACCCTCTTAGAACTCTAGAGGTCTTGTTCTCTTACCTGCATAGCTCTTCTGCCTGCTCTAAACTGTGGTTAAACTCTTTTGGATCTGTTTCACCTGTTCATTCATCTTTTGTACTAGGTTTGGCCCTGCATAGCTCTTCTGCCAGCTGAATATTCACTCGAAAGCTATTATTGTAGGCGAACTCTACCAAATGCAAGTATTTGCTTCAATTACCCTTGAAGTCAAGAACACACACTCTCAACATATCTTCTAGCATTTGTATGACCCTCTCAAATTGTTCATCTGTCTAAAGATGAAAAGCAGTGTTCATAGTTAGCCCACTACCCAACTCATTCTGCAAGCTCTACCAGAACTGAGATGTCAACATGGAATCTTTGTCAAACACGATGGTCTTAGGTATATCATTTAGCCTCACTATCTCCTTGACATGCAATTTTCCCAATTTTTTTATTGTATTTATAGATCAAAGGGGTAGGAAATGAAATACCTTCATGAGACGATCTACAAACACCCATACTATGTCTTGACCCTTCTGGTTCCTAAGTAGGCCACTTACAAAATCCATTGTAATATTGTCTCACTTCTTCTCTTGGTTTAGAAGTGGTTGCAACACTCCTAAGGGTTTCCTATGTTCGACCTTTACTTTCTACCAGGTTAAACATTTAGAGACATATTTGGCTATGTTCTTTTGCATACCTTTCTACGAATAAGTTTTTTTTGAGGTTCTAGTACATCTTATCACCTCTTGGATGTATTGTGTACATAGTCTAATGAGCTTCATCCAGTACAGTCCTTCTCTCTGCCCACTCTCTAGTACGCAGACCTTGTCTCCAAGTTTTCATGTACCTTCAGCATCAACTCTGAAATTAGTGTGTTTGTCTTGCTTGACACCTTCCATCAGGTCCACAATCCATTTTTCATGTTTATGTTCATCTCTGATCAACTGTGAGAGGTCTAGTTGGCAGACCATTGCACAGAGGTGTGCTTGCTTGCCATCTAAGTTTACCTCCAAATTGTAGTCACTAATGAGCCGATACATTTGCCTTTTCTCCTCATTCCTCTTCTCCAACTTTTTGCTGAGGGCATCAACTACAACATTAACCTTTCCTGGATGGTAGTGGAGTTAGAAAGTCATAGTCTTTTAGAAACTCCATCCATCTCCGTTGTCTCAGATTTAGTTCCTTCTAAGTATATATGTACTTCAGACTCTTGTGATCTAAAAATAGGTCAAATCTCTTTCCATAAAGATAGTGCCTCCAAATTTTTAAGGCAAACACGATAGTAGTTAGTTTCAGGTCATGTGTAAAATAGTTCTATTCATGGGTTTTTAGTTGTCAAGAGGCATAAGCAATGACTTTCTCTTCTTGCATTAATATAACACCCAATTCATTTTGTGAGGCGTCAGTATATAGAATGTATCCAACACCATGAGTAAGGGTAACCAAAATTGGAGTTGAAGTCAATCTCTTCGTTAACTCTTGGAAAGATTCCTTACATTTTTCATCGAAGATGAACTTCTATCCTTTTGTGGTCAACTTAGTCATGGGTCCAACTAACCTGGAGAAGTTTTGGATAAACCTGCGGTAATATCCAGCCAAACCCAAAAAACTTCTGATTTCTTTCACCGTTTTTGGCTACTTCCAATTAGCTACTAACTCCACCTTGTCCTAATTGATTGATATCCCTTCGGCTGAAACTACATGGCAAAGAAACATGATCTTCTTCATCTAGAACTCATACTTGCTAAACTTGGCATATAAGTTGTTTTTCCTCAATGTGCCCAACATAATCTTCAAGTGCTCTTTGTGTTCAGCTTCTGATCTAGAATAGATTAAGATATCATCTATGAATACTACAACGAACTAATCTAGATGCTGTCAAAACACTCTGTTCATCAGGTCCATGAATGCAGTAGGTGCGCTGGTCAAACCAAAAGACATCAATATGAACTCCAAATGCCCATATCTAGTTTTGAAGGATGTTTTATAGATGTCTGCCTCCTTGATCTTTAGTTGGTGATAGCCTGACCTCAAATCAATTTTTGAAAAGTGAGTGTCTCCTCTCAACTAATCGAATAGGTCATCTATCCTGGGCAAAGGATATTTGTTCTTTATGGTCACTTAGTTGATCCTTCTATAGTCAACACACAACCTCATTGAGTCGTCTTTCTTCATTACAAATAATACAGGAGCTTCCCATGGTGATTCACTAGGTTTAATGAATCCCTTCTCACAGAGTTCATCCAATTGTTTCTTAAGTTCAATCAACTCCATTGGCACCATTCTGTAGGGAGGAATAGCTATAGGATTCGTGCCTAGATGTTGTTCAATCTTGAACTCTACTTGTTTGTGTGGTAGTAGTCCAATTAAGTCATCTAAAAACACATCTGGATACTCCCACACACTAGGTATCTCCTGAGTATCCTTCTACTTCCTAATATCATCATCTAGGATTTGTGTAAAGTCATCACTCTACCTTATGGAATGCAGCATAGCGGTCATAGGGCTTTGAGGTAATCTCTGCATATCTCCCTCGACCTTCACTAGTTCACCAGACGGTAGAGTCAATGTGACTCTACATCTCGAGCAATCAATCTAAGCCTAGCATTAGGTTAACAGTCCATGCCCAGTGTCACATCATAACCACAAAAACATAACACCCTAAGGTCGATAGTTATCAGTTTATCTCCAAATCTCAACTCACATGTACAAGTTTTCTTGGCAGTCACTGTACTTCTTAGGAGAGTGGATACATATAATGGTTATGGCGGTGTGGATGTCACTAGTTGTAATCTCCTAACTAGATCTTTTGACACATATGACTTAGTGGCACCTGAATCAAATAAGATCTTAATAACAACATTAAATAGTAAAAATGTACCTTCAATAACTAGAGTTGGGTCCGCCTGTCGACCCTCAATAGCAAACACTTAGGCCTAATTTTGTCTACCCTACTTTTGTTGCTGCTGTTGTTGGGTTTGCGTCTACTGTGGTTGCTACTGTCCATGTCCACCTTGGTTCCTGCCTTGACCATTATTTTGCCCTTGGATCTGTCTCGGTGGTCCCTGGTTCTGATAGTCCTTGGCAAGATGCCCCTTTTGTCCACAACTGTAGCAAGTTCCTTCTCTTTAAGCCTACTGCTTGTCAACATTACACTAGGTCTGTTGCCTCTAAGGTTGATTCTAATTCTACTTCTTTTGGTTCCCTTGGAACTCTTTGTTATTGCTTGGTGTCTTACCCCTGTTTCTCAACCTCTGCTCAAAGTTGACCTCTCGCTCTTTTAGTAATGTTTTCTCTACTATTTCCTTGTATGTTTTTAGACCCATTGGATTCACCACATTGTGAATTTAAACTTTTAGGCCTTTTATAAAGTTGTGGGCCTTCATTTTCTTGTCTCTGATCAGTTCTGGTGCAAACTTGGCCAATTCAATTAACTTGAACTTATACTCAAACACAGTCATGTCTCTCTAAGTTAACCTAATGAACTCAGACTGCATCTGCATTTGTGTGGCCTCTGGAAAGAATTTCTCATAGAATATTTCTCTGAATTATTCCCAGTTCATGTGTTGAACATCATTATTCAGATCTGCCTTCAGCATCCGCCACCAACTCTTGGCTGGTCCCTTAAATTAATGTGTGGCCAACGCAACTCTACGGGATCTCGAAGCCCCTAGTACGTCCAAGTGCTCATCTAACTCTTGGTACCAATGATCTGTTGTAATATCCGACATCTGTCTGATTCCAAAGTGATGTCTGGGCTAAATGTGCATTCAGGGGTATCTCATTGTGCCGACACTTTTTGGGAGGCTCAGGTTCGAGTCTCGTCGAGAACAAAATCCTGCACCAAGCCAATGGTAGCTAAGGTGGCGACAATATCGTCATGGTGGGCCTAAGGTGTTACAAATGGTATCAAAGCTGCTCTGTGTGTGATGGAGGTGTGAGTCCTTAGGACAAAACTACTCCCAAGGGAGGTGGATTGTAATATCCCACATCAATCCAACTCCAGAGTGATGCCTAGGCTAAATATGCATTCAGTCGTGTCTCATTGTACCAACACATTTTGGGAGGCTCAGGTTCGAGTCTCGCTAAGAACAAAACCCAACACCCAGTCAATGATGGCTAAGGTGGGGACAACATTGTCACGGTGGACCCAAGTTGTTACATCTATAGCCATACTGTTAGATGTACCATCAAATTAAGAAGGGGGAAGTTTCTATAACTCTATCACATCACCTACTGCTCTTTGTCCTCAATTGCCTCCCATGTCCTCTGATGAACTAGAACCTCTGGCATGAGCATCGGCTGCTACACCAAATTCTACTTTTGAGGTGGGACTTGTACCTATTGCTCTGGTGCCACCTATGACTGCATCTGTGGCAATGGCAATACTCTAATGATCTGCTCAGTGACTCGTCTGGTAATGTCATTCCATAATTCTTTGGGTTATTACACTGGCATTAGCTGCTACACTTGAATCTGTTCCATACCTGCACCTGTGGCACCGCCTGTAGTATCATCTGAGGTAATACCTTAATAATGTGTTCCATGACCCTCCTAGTGACCTCCATCATCATATTCTCAATTTGAGTTTCAGCCATACCAGTCTGTGCCTCATGTCCTCACAGTTCAATCTCGTCAGATGTAGCAACTCTAGTAGCATATCTCTTGGATCTAGCCATTATCTACAAATTGAAAATCTTTTTAGTGTTTGTTTCCTCAAGTTTTGGTTTTGTCCGTGCCATCATGACTCTAGATTTATGTCTCTAGGTTCTCAATTTGTTCAGTGGCCTGTCAATTTATTCTTCTAAGTTTTGTTTGAGGATTTCAAGGCCCTGTAATGCTATTGGGTACAAGATTTTTGGTTTCAAAATCAAAATGCATGTGATGTATATATTTTCATAGATTTAAACCAGTAAAGCATGCATTTAATCAATCATTCAATTATTCAGTCATGCAAGTTCACGTTAACATAGTGAAATTCCAAGTTTCCATTTATGTCTCCGAGTTCGAGCGTCCCATACCACCATTGACCATCAACACAGACTTCCACTCAAAGATTTCACTATACCCAACCAGCTTTGCAAATGTCTCAACAACTAAGGTTTGTCAAGCCCCACTATACTTAATCGTCCCATACTAGCCAAGCATCGGGAAACAAGTTCTCCCAAAGTTATTGATCATTCATCAAACATGGCTCATCATTCTTCAAGTCTGGGATTTCTCCATACCCCCGAATTATTATGCGTCCCAAACCACATAGAAACCAGAGATATAGGATTCTCTCAATCTTGTCTCCTGACCAAACAAGTGTTCTATTTTCACACGTTTTCAATCTCTAACCTATGTTGTAAATGTTTTCATTTATGATCCACTGTGCTTCTCCTGGTAATACCCTAGTTATACCTAAGGTCTTTCCCTAGACCCTAATATGCACTGTCTCTGCTGACCAACTCCTCCGTAGGACTGGCAGTTCATAATACCCTAAACTCTAGCCTTGTGACTTACTGACTAAGCAATTGACTGATGAACTAACTAAGTTCTATGCGAACGCCTCCCCAGACTGGTACTACCTTAGGCATTAGACTAAACTTTTCTCAATGAGTTACAGACTAAACTCTCCCCAGCAAGCTATTGACTGAGCTCTAATACCATCTTTATAACACCCCGACCCCTGAATCGTGTCACAATCGTTGCTGACTGGGCATCTTCGTCTCTCAACTCAAGACATAATCAAGTTAAACATGCTGTCACTTCTGCTTTCAATATTCATAAATCGAGACATTACTTATATTCTTCCTTTCTCATTAATCACAACCATCCCAACTAAACAATTAGAGTACAAAAATATAACAATTAATAATATGCATGACTAGAACATAGGGATGATGTGATAATTAAATAAGACTCATCAATAATGAAAGACTAGCCCCATGGCCTAAACTCTAATAAATCAATAACCAAATACTTGGTCTCATAGTCGACTTCAATAAATAAATTAGATAAATGAAACAAATGCAAGATAGGTCTATTACCTATAGCTAAAAACATCGAATAGAGTCCTACTCCTACACAACCTCCATAGTAAGGTGTGCTAATAACTACAAAAATGTCATCTACCACTTGTCATCACAAGTGTCTTCAATGATTACCTAAAAGAGATATTAGTGGGGTGAGCTCAAGAGCCTAGTGAATCTTGTACAACACGTCTCAAACATTATTAAAGTTGATAACATAAAATGTGCAAACACTCATAAATCATTAGGCATTTCAAACACTTCAATTGTTTAGGTTAACGTTAAGACCGTAAGGAATCTTCTCGGTATTCCCTTGTGTCCAAACTTTTGGAAGTAACTCCCCAAAGGCCAACTCCTCATCATGACACAACCATAGGAGTGAGGTCTCACTCGATTGTCAGTCCCATCTCGACTACTGCCTTAGTAGCATGGACACCCGCTTAAGGTGGGAAAATACGCACGATGACCCTAGACTACTACAATATCTATATCATCGCCATGTACATGGTTAGACTCTTCATTAGCTTTATTTAGTGACCACTAGCATTTAACACCCCAACCCCCACATTTTTTGAGTATTGAACATAACCACCATTCTTTGATAGTGGACTTAACCAATTGGCGAGTTGGGTCCATGTTACTTTACAAGTGACATACACTTCACTTTCTATTTATCAATACCTCATGCCTTAGAGTAAATTCAAGAATACAAATCTCCACTTAATAAAATCAAGGAAATTAAAGATAAAGAAAAATTCAACTCCTTTATTTATAAAAAGGAAAATACATAACTTTCTAATGTAAAAGTAACCTATTACATTGTTGATCAAAAGAAATTCATAACCTCTAAAATAAAATTTAAATTTCAGCGGAAGACTTATTCAAAATTGGGCGACATGCCCTTACATTAAAGGAAACTTTCAAAAAAAAAATAGAAACTATCCAAATTCTGGTCTTCATAATTTAATTTCCTGAAAAATAAGAGAGGAAGGGGTGAACACATAGCTCAGTGGATCCTTTTCAAACAACCATTTTTCAAATTCAAACCAATAACACATTCATATTTCAAACACTTGCATACATTAGGCGTTTCAAACATCCATTTGTTTAAAGTTGAGACTTTAGACCAAAAGGGTTTTTTAAGCCCTTGATGTTCTTAACAAAGTACCTCCTTAAAGTGAAATATAGTTTTTCTTAGCCAATTTCATTGGACTTTTAGAACTTAAGGGAACTTACCCACCAACCAAGTAGTTTGGTCTTAAAACCATATGAACTAATCATATGAAAAGAACATCCATAGCAACCCACATGTTTGCTATGATGGTACGTGGTTATTTTTACCATCTTCTTTTGTTAAATCTTGAATCATCAAATTAACTTCAGAACATGAAACTAAGATAAATAAAATTCAGAATATGAACAATCTGAAAATCAAATCATGAAACAACCATAATCATGCATCATACTTTGAAATAAAGCCTAAGCATGATACTAAACGTAGCATGAATATTATGAATGCATAAATCCGAACAAGGATCAAATCTGAAACTGAAATATATTTTAGAATACTAGAACTGAAATTATTTTGATTTCAAAATCCATACAACAATGAACATGCTAGTAATTCAAATAAGAAAAAAAAGGGTGTTCAAGAAATTACTTCCACCTTATGATGTTTTCTCCCCAAAGTTTAAGCAAGAGTTCCCAATGTACAAGCACCAAGAAAATCACTCAAGATAAATCCCCAAACCAAGAACTTCTCACACACAAGAAGGAAAAGAAAGGTGACGAGGGGTGCCAAGAAGAGGGCTTCGAGAACAAGAGGAAATCTCAACTCTTGTTTCTTGGGATGAGAGGAATTGTGAGCATGGGGGGTTTATATAGAGTTCAAAATGATATAGAATGGTAAGTTTTTGGTGTTATCTTTCTAGGAAACTTGCCAATTCTTCAAAATTTTGTGCCTTCCAAGTATAGGAGAATAGTAAGTGAATTTTGGAAAATTTTTCAAAATTTAGAAACCATTTTTCAGAATTTAAAAACCATTTTTTGGATTTTTCAATTATTTTCCTGGTTTTTTTCGAAGCCTTTGATCTGGACGCTCGGATCATTCTCGAATGTAGCACACGAATCTTAGTTCGCCATCAACGAAACTACACCTGCATTGTGTGTCGTTGGATTGGGCGAATCAATCGTGGGTTGTTGGATCGTGGTGATTCGATGCATCCGCACATTGATGCGGGCTTGATTGCGATCGTTGGATAGGGTGAATCGATCACAGATCGTGGTGATTCAGTGCATTCGTGCGTTCGGTGTAGACCTAATCGCGGTTGTTGGATCGTAGATCGTGCAAGTTACGCGTTTCTGGCTGTTGCACATATCCTTCTATTTATAAAGTTTTTATCATCCAAAATTTGCTAATGATAAACCCAATTTCACTTTCTAATCTATGTATATATGGTTTATTGCATATATCCTTCTATTTTATTAAATCTCCCTAATATTCTTCCCTTTCTATTTCTTTAATATTGTATTTATTAGATATTTTTCTATTTCTTTAATATTTTTATTGCCAAAAATTAATAATCCATATTTCTCTATATTTTTCATTTCTTCATTTCATATATTTTTTTTATATTTATTTCATTTTTTTATTTTCAGAGAGGTAAAAATAATTATATATATATATATATAATTCACTCTACTTACTTTATATTTGATAATTAACTCCATAATTGTTCTATTATATGCATAATTACAAAATAATTTTTATACAAATAATATTTGATAATTCTACTTACCTCATATCATTTGTTAGATCATCCTAATACTAAGATTTCATTTGCCTCCAATTATTTTAGAATCTTTCTCAATAAATCTCATTTCTCGTTTTTCCTACAGAATTTTCACCCAAGATCTTAAGAAACCTTTACTTACTTATTTCATTTTATTTTTTTTGTCGACTTTATTTATTTTTAAGTTATTTGACAAAATTTTGAGGTATCACATAGCATGCATAATTCATCTCGATACATGTATACACTAAACATGTTGGAACACTCACGATAATACCCCTTGGTACAACATCATGTCGATATGTAGTTATAATCTTCATTAATATTTATTTAATGAAAAATCATACAATAGCATGTTAAATCGTATATAATTCAGGAGACTTACAAGTAAGCATGGTAAACATCATCCCATCTCTATCATAGGCATGTTACTTGATCATTCATATAACATAGGTCATGATATTACACACATCCTTCAAATCATGCATCAACATTCATTAATCAAATAAATTCAATCATCAACATGCATATTCAATCCAAAGCATATTCCTAGTCTAACAAGCATACTACATGCATCCTTTATCTAAATCGAAATAATAACTTATAACTCACAAAGCATATCCACCTTATTTCTTGGTTCCATCTAGTCCTTGTATTGTTATTCCATTTGCTTTTGAATCCTCAACCTTCAAGATTGAAACCAAATCATATCTCTCATTGATTAATGTGTTCCCAATACTTTTAGCTATATTCTAATGATTCTCTATCCCATATGGCATGTTGTGTGCAAGGATGTCATAATAGATGAGTCTAAGTGTACTCTTGCTTCTCTATACCATAATTGAAGAAAGAAGTATCATAGTGTAATACCTTAGAAATTTACGAATTTTTTAAATAAAATATTAATTACTCCCATAATCTATGAATAAATAAATAAATATTAAGTATTATTTATTCATTTATGCACAATCTTAAATACAAAGTTGATAAACCTTGAGTAAAAGTTTCAAACTTAAACTCAATAGCGTTAATAATAAAATAAACTATTTTAGTAACAATAACAATCTATCAACTTAGTTGGTAAAAACAAGTGCAAGTAATGAAAAGATTATAGGTTCAACCCTTGGCAAGCTATTTTTTTTTTGTAAAAGTAATCAGAGAATAATTATAAGTAACCAAATAATGGATCAATTAAATAATAATAATATATAGAATTAATCAATAATAATCTTGATGGAATGTTATGTTAATAATAATAACCTAAATTATACATTAAACGTTAAAATTTGGATAATACATGTAGCAATTTTTTAACAGCCCATGGAATTAATTAATTCAAATTAGGTGCCATCCCAAGCCATAATTTGAATTTTGAATTTCAAATAGAATAAGAAATGGAGATAATCAAGATACTTACCAAAGCCCACTTCCAAAAAAAAAATCCCTCATTCTCTCCTCACTTTCCTCGAACCAAAATCTCCATTGATCACCTTCCCTCTTGGCCATCTTCTCAACCTCTCTCTCTTCACGCCCAAGAAAAAAAAAAAAAAAAAAAAAGACTCTATGAGCAAGGAGACACACTAGAGGAAAGCATTAAAATAAAGCTTGAGTAAATGGTTAGATTAAAATAAAGCTTCAGTTTCCATCTCTCTCTGTTTCTCTTTCTCTCCTTTGTTAAAGTTTTGGTTGGTCAGCCATTGGAAGAATTCCTTGCACTCGCCCATCTACATGGTCTAGAGAAGTATAACACCCACTTACTGTGAGAAAACAAATAACAAGGAACTTGAACACTAAGGTATAATCTCTTAACTGAAAAACCTCGTTCAATGATTCGAACAGGGTAACCATGTACAATCATGCTTATTTTGTTATATTGATATCTATTTATGCAGGAACAAGTGTGATGGAAATCAGAAACCTAACATCTTTGATTTCCATAGCATGAAATGTCCAAAAAAATTAAAAAGAAAAGAAAAGAAAATCCATGTTATGAGTTTTGGATTAGTGTACTGTTTATAATATGACATGTTAAAAGGTTTAGATTAATCCATATGTGTGATATCTGATTATGATGATCACAAAATGTAAAAACATATATTTAAATGAAGTTTCATCATGTAAAAACCCATTTGAAAATTCTGTTTTCTCTTATACATGATTTAGTGTATACATGAATAAGATTAAAAATCATAATCATTAACATTAAAAGAAAAGAGTGACATTTAGGTCTAAAAGAAAATAAAATACAAAAAAAGAAAAATGAGTAGCATAATCTGAAACATATGAAATCCTAGAGAAAACATCATGCTGGAAATTTTATTAAAAACAGAAAAAAAAAATGATAAATTAGAATTTTAATAACATATGATTTTTAATAGAAAATAGAGCATATAAAATCATAAAAAGAGTAAATGGAAAAAATAAATAGGAAAAATCACCCAAAATAAATTTAATGTTAAAATATACTGAAAACTGGTGAAAGTAATTTTTACAAAATTATTTGAGCAAAAATAAAATTTTTAGATTGAAAATAATCTAATTGATAAATTAGAGTGAAAATAGTGAAAAAAAAATCATATTTAATTTTATTAACAAAAAATACCAGAAACTAATTCGGAAAATTTCATAAAAAACAAGTGAAAAATAAATTTTACAAAATTATTTGATTAAAAATAAATTTTTCAGATAAAAAAAATGGCCTAATTGATAAAATATAATGAAATAGTGAAAGAAATACATTTTAAAAATTATTAATGGGAAAAAAATCTAGAAAATTAGATTTCTAAATATTTAGTTAAAAATAAATAAAAATAATAAATTTTGGAAATTTAGAAAATTTTTATATGTATATATATTGATTTACATGTACATTTTGAATTATTAAGTGACAAAAGGAAAAAAAATAAAAAAATAATATAAATATTAATTAAAATTATTTTCAAAACATTAGTGATGTGAAATTATGTTAAAAATCTGATATTTGAATAAATTAAATAAATAATTTTATATAGGCCAAGATATAAATTTAACATATGCTTAAGGTAGAATAGTATATAATAAATAAGATAAAATTGAAACAAAATCAGAAAATAAAATATTTAAATAGGAAAAAAATCAACAATTGAGCTTTCAGGAAAAATAAGTTAAAATATTGAGGAAATAAAATACTTTATATTAAAAATATCAAAATACATAGAATAAGGACTCTATGTATCATTAGTAAAAATAAACTTGATAATCATGCAAAATAAGCATGATATCATTAAATTAAATCTCAAAATTTAGTTTAGTAATACAATGACCAAAATAATTCATTATAATATAGTTCATGAATGAAAAATAATATTTTGGTTAAGTCCACAAATAAATGGGGACAACAGTACCTTAAATATAACAACGGTGGATGCGTTGAAAATAACGATAGTATGGTATAAAAATAAAAAGTGAAAAATAAATATTAAACATGAAAAAAACACATTTCATAACAAAAAAATAAACTTACTAAAAATATTTGTTGATCTGAATTAGGTCAAGTTTCGGATAGATCTAGAACTATGTGGATCTCGAGATGGTAGAACATCTGAACAGGTGGAAATGACTACCATGTTTTAAATTATTATTTCAATTTAAATACATGATACATATGTGTATTTGATTATGTGATTGAATGATTTGAATGAATGCATGATCTATAACATGAACTACCCTTGCTTGTATTTATTATCCATATGGGATAAATTATTGAATGCAATGTTATTATTTCGGAATATTCATGAAAATTATTTCGAAAGTTTATGTTTCCCTTTAATTTGTGTTGCAAAGCTCAACATAAAAAGATTAATAAAGATCTCAACCACGTACGTGGTGATGACCAGCCATTAGGAGTCATTGTAAGTGTCTCTAACCCAGACTCAGGATGGGATTGAGGGTCCCTCTCACTCCCAAGATAGGGTCTTGAATAGTTAACTGGCCTTAGGTGTTACATCTAGATAATATCCCAGACCCAAGGGGGGGACACCTAGGAGGTTCCTTTCAGTTTTAATGACAACTCAAAAGAAC
Organism: Tinospora cordifolia; assembly: GCA_030144865.1. Lineage (NCBI taxonomy): Eukaryota > Viridiplantae > Streptophyta > Magnoliopsida > Ranunculales > Menispermaceae > Tinospora > Tinospora cordifolia. The sequence goes on from JAJIYU010005365.1 coordinate 21,372, forward strand.
TTGATGTTTGAAATGCCTAATGCTTGGAAGTGTGTCACATGTGTTTATTTATTTAATTGATATAATGGTTTGAATATTTGGTTCCATCCACTAGACTCTTTGAGCTCACCCCTCCTTAAACTTTTAAGGTACACCATGACCCGAGGTCAACATTGGCTTGCAGGAGTTTCTTGAGAGTAGTTATCTTATTAGTTTAGTAGTTTCTTTCAATTGGGCATGTTGGCCTAGTTCTTCTTCCTTTAGTTTGAAACTTGTTTTGTGGATTTGTTTAGGCCATTGAGCTTCTTCTAGTACTTTTTTATTTATGTTATTTTTGGAAAGTGAATTTGAGTAATTTATTTGAAAGTTTTATTTGATTTAAATTATTGAGGATTTATGTTGTTGGGCATGTTGGGCAGTTGACAAATGAACATAGATATACAATAATTTAGTAATGTATCATCTCTCATGTGACCCTAATGAACTATCCATGATGGTGAATGGTTAGTTTGTGTCTCACTATTACTTAATGTTGAAATAAAATGAATAGATTGCATTTAATGATGAATGAGGATAATATAGACATTGTACACTCAGAGATGGTCATTGGGAGGCGGGGTGTTACAAAGTTGCTATCATAGCACAATTAGTAGATAAACTGGGCAAGTGTATAAAGTATAGACTATGGACTGTTAGTTTAATGGAAGAACTTTGCAACAATGTTATTGTATCTATAGGTTTAGGAGCAGAGACTATAAATAGAGACTTGGGTATTACCAAGGTGGCAGAGTGGATCAAATGAAAAGTTCTAGGATATAGATTAGAGACTAAAAATGTGAGAAAACAAAACACTTGTTTCATCAAGACTCGGGATTGGGATGATCCTGTATCTTTAGTTGCTACATCGTATGGGATGCATGAGAATTTAGGTATGAAGGAATCTTGGACTTGGGGACTGATGGGCCATGTTTGATGAATGGTCAATGACTTTGGAAGAGTTTGGTTTCTTATGCTTAGCTTGTATAGGATGGTAGTAGGAGCTTGGGAGGACTTAGTCATTGAGACATTTGCGAAAAGTTTTGGGTGTAGTGAAGTTCTTGGGTGGAAGCCTATGTCGTCAGGCAAGGGTGAAATGAGACGCTTGAACTTGGAGGCATGGATAGAAGCTTAGAATTTTCTCTATGCTAGCATGAAATGTATG
>JAJIYU010005366.1:0-22498 GCA_030144865.1 Tinospora cordifolia
GGGGGTGCGGTGTGGGGGGGCGCAGGTATTATTACTCCTTACAAATATCTATTAGAACAAAATACTATTTAATTATCTAGTCAAATTAGACTAGTAGATCAAACATAATAGCTTAAAGTAGTTTTATATGAAAAAAACAACTCTTTTTCAAAAGTAGTTTATATATGAGAACTGAGGGCTTTTGCTTGGCTAATCTCTAGGTCACTTTCTGTTACTTGAGCGGGACCCTATCAATTGACATTGAAGTCAACAATTGGCATGAGTAAAACCAAATTCTTAATGTTTCAAGTGTATTAGAGGTACATTCTTAGGCATATGTAATTTAGAAAAAAAATACATTTATATGATAAACTATAAATTTAAATTGGTTTTTCTATAACTCGAGTGCTTTTTCACCTATGTAGGAGAAAGAAACTCTCCCAAAGCATCCCCAAATTTAGTGCTTGTACTATTTCTGAACATGCCTACTTTCTTGTCTTTCTATTTTCTGTCACTCCAATGTTCACTCACATGGTTTAAAGCCCTAATGTTATATTTTCTCAGCTAAATAATTATGAAGGGCATAATAGTGAAATTGTCTTATGCATCATTTTCCTATATTCGTAAAAAAGGACCATTTATCCTTAAAACTAGGTAATTTCTAGACACGTACCAAATCAGTAGGACACAAGAACAGAAAAACAAAGAGAATAGCATTACACAATTAACTCTATGTATGACTATACTATTAAAACTTAATTCATTGTCAAAGATGTTTATGTAAAAGGAAAATGAAATTTGAGGCGAATTCACCAACATTTAGATTATCTGTTGGAATGGTTTGATCCATTGGAGTTTAAGTTGTAAAGTTGGCTGAATGGATTTGGAAGATAGAAGTTATCATGTTCCTGTGCGGATATGCAATGAATGTACAAGTTTATATGCCATGAATGTACAAGTTTATATGCCTGGATAACTTTGGCTTTATGAGAAGTAAATGCCTGTGCTCTATTGAGGCAGTTGTTCCAACTTCCACCTATTTCTGAATCTATTTAGGAGGCATCCCAAGCTGGGCTAGGTTCTTATCTACCTAAATCAAATCAAACCATTTAGTTTCATCATATTATATGTCGTTTACCATGGATAAAAACAGAGAACTACTATCTCTTTAGACTCCTCTGTTTTATTTTTATTTTTTTAAGGTTTCTTTTCCTATCTTTTTTTTAAATAAATTTTTGTAAGGTAGTTTGAAGTTTTACTGTCAATAACACTGTTATCTCCTGACTCCTGTCCTTATGATTTTTTATATTTTGGATCTCTTTTTTTCTTTCTTTTCTGTTATTAGATATCACTCTTCTAAGCAAAAAAAAAAAAAAAAAAAAAAAAAAAAAAAAAAAAAATTGTTGGATTCAAAATTCAGATTTTGTTTACCACGATTTGGTTTTATTTAACTTCTATTCTAGTTGAGGGGTATCAATGGTTCTATTAGAACTATGAAGCTGAAATAGATCAATGCAATTGATTTGGTTAATTTTGGGTTTTCCCTTATTCAGTTTTAGTTACGAGTTAAAAATTTAAAATTGTACCAACTGAGATCAAATAAACCATGTTTAATACGATATAGTTTTCTTTGCAGGTTTTGAAGTGGCTTTTAGGCATAGTGTGGCTACATTTGGGGAAATAACTTTAAAAGAAGTGTTTGTCCAAAGCCATTCAAGTTGTCATGACCAATCATCAAGTGATAAGAGATCACTAGTAGCTTTGACTGAGATATGTAACCCTTACATAGGTAAATTTATAAACTAAACTTAATTAATTGTTATTAGAAAGTTTGTAGGAATTTTGGCACAATGGAATGCAGATTGCATTACCTGCTGATATCCTGAGTCTTCGATTGGGCCCTCTTGGCCACCCACAACCTTGCCTTTTAAGAGAATTTGCTATAGTCATAGGACTTGTAGGTTGACAGTTTAGATATCTTGTAATATGCTCTCATTATATAATTACTAGTATAAGGTGCTGCTTCTTTGGTTGTATTATAACTAATAAATATTCTTTATTTTTAAAACAAATATATTATAGGTTAAGGATCTAAGCTAATTGACCCAAATGGAACCATACCAGCTTTATTTGATTTGTTTTGGCTCAATTTGGTAAAGTTGTTGGTTTTGTTTCGATTTGATCTGAGCATTAAACCAACACAAACTTAATAGAGGACACTTCTAGTATAGTTTATAAACTTTGAGGCTAAATTAAATTTGGTTTGCTCTGTATTTAACTAGTTTAGAATTGGTGATGTTTATGTACTTGAAGCGTAGTTTAAACATTATTCAAGGCTATTGAGCATTGGATGACATCCATCACATTGAATTCATTTATGGGCAGCTATAGATATATAAGTTAATTTTAGTTCAAGTTTATAGTTAACTAATGCAATTATGCTTTGTTCCTTGTCAAAAAAAAGGGTTCAAGTATATTTTTACTCTTGTAATTTTATTTTGAAGGTAGTAGTATGCTTCTTTGGGAAAATGATAAAATGAAGGCCTTTTGAAAGGGAAAAGGAAAAGCTTAGTAGGATGAGAATATATCCAAAAAACATGTCATGTTTCTTCGTCAATATCAGTGTTGTCAAGGCGGTAAGGCTGTTTGATATGATGAGCCTCTATAAGGCGAGGTGGGCCCTAGGCAAGGAGTAGGCAAGCCCTAGGCGGTCCTTAAAATAATTATTTAAAGGCTTCTGAAGAATTATTTATTTATTTATTAGTCCCTTACTCAATATATATATACGCACACATTTCCTTGAAGAATTGTTTAATATTTTTTTATATTTTAAATTTAATTAATTAATGATATATAAATTATAAAATTATAAATAATGACTTATTAGATAATACTTTGTGATAAACTCATGATCATCATAAGTTCACATACTTTATATTCATAACATTAAAAAAAGAAGAGCTAATTGTGTGATGGAGAGAGAGAGAGAGAGAGAGAGAGAGAGAGAGAGAGAGAGAGAGAGAGAGAGAGAGAGAGAGAGAGAGAGAGAGAGAGGAGAGAGAGGGAGGGACGCAGAAAGAGTGAGGGATAGATGTAAAAAGAGAGAGAGGCAGAGCAAAGAGACCGGGAGAGACGTAGAAAGAGAGTAGAGAGAGAGAGAGAGAGTGCCAAGAGAAAGGGAGAGAGTCGCACAGTGAGATGGAGAGAGTCGTCAGAGTCGCTCACCGAAGAAGACGTCGGAGTTGCTCATCGAAGTGTCGGAGATGATTGCCGGAGTCTCAGAGATGATCGGCAGAGTTGGTTCTAGTTGTTTGACTTTGAGAGGTTTGAGAACAGAGTTATTAGATTTAGGTTCAAATTAAAAAATAAATAAATAATGAAAAGCCTTCTTATTTTTTTTTTAATTTATAGAGAAGCCATCTCAGCGCCTAGGCGACGGCCTAGGCGTTGAGGGGGCCTAGATGTCTACGCGGTGCCTAGGCGATGTCTAGGCGGCGCCTTGACAACACTGGTTAGTATCTTTAGATGTCTTTCGATAGATGGCTAATCAGAGATCTTCCAAAAAATAATTTCTCTTATTTCAGTGGGTAGAGATGAGATAAATTTGAGGGTATCTTGAGGAGGATCTACGCCATCAGATGGATTTGGATTAGATGAGGAGGATCCAATGATTGCGATGAAATTTGTAACCTTTTGTTGGGACAAAAAATCTGCAAGAATATTGGTTTTTCTTGGAATGTGGTGAACTATAAAATTAAATTGAGAGAACTAGTTTGCCTATTGCAGCAGTCGTGGATTTGGTAATACCTTTTGTTTAAACTGAAGCATTCTAAGGAAACTAGACATGTTCGTTTCGATAAGGAAGGAATGCCCTACCAAATGGAACTGAAAATTTTCAATTCCCCCTTTTACTGCTAAAATTTCTTGAAGGTAGAGTGGTAATGTTGTTCTGATGGTTTAAATGATCCACTTTTGTATCCACACAACTTGCGAGATTTATCAGGATTTTCTTCCCATAAGACTGCGCCCCAATGTTCATCACTGACATCTGTTTGAAGAACATGTAGATCAGTAATGGGAATCTTTAAGCTGGGAAGAACTTGTGCCCGTTGTTTGAAAAACTGGATTGCTATATTATGTTGACGACCCCAAGGAGGAGGAGACTTTTTTAATAATGAAGATAGTCGATTGGCATATCGTGATAAATTTTTAATAAACAACCCCATATAATTTACCAATCTTAAAAACTGTTGGATTGAGGCTTTATCTGGAAGTTTGTCTGGAAAATCCAAGAGTATATGCGTGGTTGCAAGAGGACTTGGCCGTCATTAATCTGCAGTCCAAGGAAATCAACGAAAGTTTGGAACAACTGCATTTTCTTTTGTGAGAGCATGAGACCAAATGTGGTACAAAGCTTTGTAAATTTTGTAACCAGGCGAATATGAGAATCAATATCACTGGAATAGAGTAGAATGTCATTGATATAAATGAGTGCCTGGTCTTGAATTGGTTGAATCACAACATTCTAGTGATAATGATGTCTTGATATAACAAAAGTTGTTTGGGCCTATCTGCAGGAGCCTATCTGCAGGAGCAATGCCGAGCTGCCAAAAATCTAATTTGCAGTCAAACTTAGAAAAGATTTGGGCATTAGTTAAATGTTGAAAAAGTGTCTCAGGTCTAGGAAGAGGGAATTTATCATCTTTGAGAAAAATGTTGAGAGGCTGATAATTTATCACCAGTCTGAGCTTTCTCTAGCCCACTCAGATCCTTTATTAATATAAAATGCTTTATATGCCCAAGGAGAGTCTGTTGGAGAAATCAAGCCCTTATTTTGGAGTTGGTTAAGTTTCTGAATGGCCAGCATCAACTAAGTCGGAGGCATACCTTGGTGTGTAGCGTTGATAGGATTGATATCTTCATTAAGTTTAAATGGGAGTGATGAAGAAATCTCGATTTGTCCATAGAAAATGATCACATTTCTTCATAACCTTAGAATGACTTTTTGCACGACAATCTTGAATGTGAGTTCTTAAACTTGGGGATGATCAATAGCATGGGCTGATGGAGAGATAGTAGAGATCTAGGGGATAAAGGCGGAATGAGTCGTTAAGCCTTGAGGTGTCCCTGTAAGATGCTTGATCTGGTGAAGGATGTCATGACCAATGATGATTTTTTTTTTTTTTGAAAGAAATGGTGCTCCCAAAATTCTTTGTCGAAAAGTAATTAATGGATGAAGCTTAATTTTTATAGGCTTGCTGATAAGAGTGATGGCAAGTGATGCTTCTCTAACAGTGTTAAAAGATTAGTGGGAAGGACCAAAGGGTGCATCAAGGTTGCTGAAGCTCCTGTATCAAAAAGAGTAGTTATTTTGATACGGTTGTGATAGGAGGAGACGCATGCCTGAACATTGGTGTGTGGCGGGTTGAACAACCCATGAGCAGAGAGGAGAGGAACATAAAACTATGGCTTCAGTAGACGAGATTGCCATTAGTGCTTTTGGATAATAATCATCGTTGAAAGAAAAATGGATTCGACGTTAGAAAATTCTGTAACAGTCAACTGGGTTATTTTTTGCAATGATGTTGGCATGTTCTTGTTTCTTCTTTGGGCATTGTTTTGCAAAATGTCCCTTCTTTTTACAGATTAAGCACCTGGTATCGACAGATTTGCCTCAAGATCTTTTTTGCCTTAAGAATCTCTATCTGGACTTAGGAAAGAATGTCTTCTTGAAGTTCTTAGAAGCTTTCTTCCACTTACGTGGAGATGGGCAGAATGAAACTTCTTGCAGAAATATGACTCATAAGGATGATGTGTTGAAAAATCGGGATCATAGCATACTTTGGAAAATGTTTTTCCCATCAGCTGATTTTGTTGGAAAAACTCATGTTGTGCGCATAGTTTTTGGTGGCCAATCGAGATGAAGGCATATAATTGTCTAAGAATGCAATCTTCATGTCTTGTTAATGGTTGTCATATGAGATTTGACTTTGTCTGAATAGGCCTTGGGAAAGAAAAGAGAAAATGAGTTTTTAAATTGTTGTCATCGACTCCTTTAATGAGATAAAAGAGCTTTGACATTTTTTCATAATGAGCCTGCATATCTTGAAGCTTGTAGGAACATCTTGTAGCAAGAAACTTTTCTTTAGCATGTTCAACATACTGATCAATTGGTCCAACAAAAGCTGTGTAGAGTATAGCCAAAAAATCTGTGATGGATTTTTGGAGGAAACTAATCTTTCTGTATTCTTGAATGACGAACCACCAATTACGGAGACTACCAGAAAAACACTTGAAAAGGTTTCCAAGAACAATCTTATCAGTTGTTCCTTGCTTCAAGGCTTTGGCCTGACACCAAGAAAGCATATCATGAAAAAATAGAGGCCGATCATTAAAAGATAAACCATCAGGATTAAAGGTGCTAAAAGATCCATTATTTGATTTTTGAGCCTTGGTTCTTGGAGGAGGAGTGGACTCTAGGTCATCAGTGAGTTCAAGTCTTAGGTCAACAAATGAAGGCCTTGTTTCATCCGTGTTAGAAGCTGCATAAAGTTTTGTAGCATCTACAGGGGAGGGTGAGCCAGAGGTGGATGTTGAAGAAGATTCAACAAGGGATTTAGGTTCTCCTTGTTCTGTTAGAGTGACAGTTGGGGTTTCATAACGCTCAGCCATGTATTCAAGGAAAGAGGTGAGAGGATTTTCAGTAAGGCTTGGAAAGGGGTCTTGTCTTGAGGATGCACAGATGTTAGGTTCATGAGAGGGTATGGTCATGACAAGTTTTTGTTTTCCTTTTTCTTTTTGTTTGGAAGAAGGCTTATGTGGGATAGTAGGTTGGGATTGGTGTTTGAAAAAGGGTTTGTGTTCCTGTTGGGTTTTTAGTTGGTTATGGGTCTTATAAGATGGCAGAAAAAGGGAAGGGAAGACAGGCTTTACAGTCATGGTAGAAGGGACAAGTTGAGGGGAGTAATATGGGTTTGGTGATGATGATGGGGCTAAAAGGGTAATCTTTCTTAGCTGGGCTTCAAATGATTTTCTTTCTTTTTCTAATGGGAGGAACAAGGCAGTAGTGTTAGCACAACTCTCCACAGATTCTGAGAGGAGTTTGAGTTCTTGATGAACTTGGTTAAGTCTGTCAGGGATCGTCATGACAACTTGATCTTGTGAATCTTGCTGGTTTAGGATTTGTTGCTGTTTTTGAGCAATAGTTTGAAGCAAATCATTTTGGTATAGGGCATTGTTCGACTACTACTTCAAGACCGCTCTTGCATCAGTCAGTGGTCTGACCTCTGGCTCGTAAGGTTTCATGACTTTTGTCTGCTTTACCTGATATTGCATCGGGCACCCTTTAAAAGGATATTCTTTTCTGTCCTATGAAGGAGGAGGCCTTGAAGGGGAAGGATTTGAGATGACAAAACAATTTTGTAGAGAATGTTGGTTAAGGAGGACATAGTATTGATATCTTCCAGAACCAAATTCGATAAACCCTACAGAAGGGTCACCCATTTCGTACTTTTCATGTAGTCGTTCTTGAGAATTTTTCTTCTTTTTCTTCTTCTGAATGTCATATGTGCGGTCAAAATCATAATCAAGGCAAACAAGGCAATGACAGGTATCCCACTATATGTGACGAGATTCTAGAGCACTAGTAAGGTTAATTCCTGCTGATGAGGGCTGGGGGTGAATGAAAGGTTGTTCCGGAAAAGTGGTTTCAACAAGACCATCAGATCTTCACCTATGAATGATATGAGAAGATTGGACTTCATTGACCTAAAACGCGCTTCATAGCTAGTGAGCCATTTCTCTAGGGAAAAAGCTGTTGGAGCCTTTTAGTAGATAAGGTTCTTGGAAGAAAGGCATGTGAAATGATTCATTGAGAGCTAATATCAAGCATTAGCCCATCAAGGGAAGAACCTTTGTAAGGAATATTGATCGTATGATTTTGAACCTGGTATGCGATCTGATAATGGATTGTTGTGGTGAGGGCCATTTGGATGGTACCAATCACTACATTAAAATATCAAAGCATGTGAGAATCAAGCAAAACTAATCTAGAGATAGCTTCAGTAGATTTTCTCCCATGGAAAGTAAGTGATGTTACAAAACCATTAAGGTGAATATATCCTTCTGTTCTTCAATGAGCGAGAAGAGAAGTGGGTAAGGTTTAGGGGAAAAAGTGAATTTTTTTTTTTTTTTATCTGCTGGAATTTGGTGTTCATTAAAATAAAAAAAAATATGAACATATTCTTTAATGGGACTTGAAGGAGAAGGTTTTTCGAAAAGTTTTTTGATCTTTTTAGAAAAAAGATACTTGTGGGAGAGAATAAACATTTTGAGGTAAAATAGGAACAAGTTCACTAAGAGGGACAACTCCCTGAGTTTCTAGTAAGTATTCGACTTCATAGAGACCATCCATTTTGAATTTGGAACAAGAAAAATAAAAAATAGGCAGTCATGGCTACGAAAAGTTGCATAGAGCTTTGCTTTGGAACCCTGCTTGTGTCAATAATACCCTCAAAATGCCTTCCATGGCTATCACGGCGAAAAGACAACTTACGGTTGTACGACAAAAGCTTTAGCGATTTTGGTAGCACACTAGAACTAGACGACTGGTTTTCAGACAGAAGTTACTAGATATGAGAAAACTAGTATTGGTCTGCTTATTGATCCGAGTCACTAGGTGGCAAAGGGCTTGTAGGTGAAAGACTGGGTGATGAGGTCTCAGTAGAAGAAGAATCAGTAGAAGAAACAGATGGAATACCTTGGCAATGAAGATCCCACAATGAAAAGAGTTCTGAGAGTGAGAAATCTGAGAAGAAGACTTGATAACAATATATTGAAGTCCAGAAATACAAACTACATGTGCAACGATTATGGTGATTAGGGGCTGAAAACATGGTGAGTGAAAAATGCAGACATGGACATAGTGATAATGAACAATAATAGTCGTTTGTGAACAGTAGATGAGCAATGCTGGCATTCAGAGATACAGTAACAATCAGTGGTATAGGAACAACCTGGGACTTGTGGGTTATGGCTCTGATACCATGAATCGGAGATTAGGATTTAGAGTTTGAAACATAAGATTTACAAACAAATACAACACAGAGACAGTGGCACAGAATTACTATTATGACGAAAACTATTACAAGGACAACCAACAGCCAAATCGGAAGAGTTCCGAGGACTGGAGACAATCGAGACATTCACATAGACCCTTAAATCTGAATAACACTATAGAAAAGCAAAAAAGTGTGTGTGTGTGTGTATGTGTGTGTGTGTGGTTATTTCCCTTTGGCTGCAATTTGGCTGCCAGCCGCTTAAACAGTCTCTAGGGCAATAACCTCCAGCTAGTGTAGACATACTACTAGTTTTCTACCTACAATGTACTGAAAAAATTGGGAAGAAGCCAAAACATCCAGCAGTTGTCTATCTTTTCCTAAAAAAATCCTTCTTATTGTTCTAGATTGCCCAAATAATTGTAATGGTTCGTGTGAAGATTAACCTTAGCTTGATACTAATCATTATTTTATATGAAATTAATCATTCTCATCTCATTTGAATTGCTTTGCTTGTCAATAGTGATCATTGATCTCATTTGTTAGCCTCTTCCCACCTACATGGCTTTGACTGCATGAACTCGCCTCCTATGCTGTGCTCTATCAAGGGGTAAGTTGAACTTAACAGGGACATGCTAGCCTTTTGTGAGGTAAGTAGATTGATTTCATGGTTGATTTTACAAAAATTTACTATGACCGTCAGCTACCCATTGTGACACTTTGTTCACTCTTGGAAGTTGGAATGATTATGTATAAATTAGCAGTAAGATTTTCTTGTTTTTTAGTGAAAAAAACGAGCTGGTTTTTTTTATCCATGATTAAATATTTGTTTTGATTTGCTGTAAGATTTCTGTAAAGTAGATGTGAGTATTGTCTTTTTGTCATTTATCATAGCATCAATTGTATGATAGTGTCCCAATAGATTGTCTCATCCTATTAGATGTTCGTTGATAAAATAATATATAACTAGGAACTTTCCTTGCTGAACAAAGCTCGCACCATTGACAGGCTTTGGTGAAGCTCAATGTATGCAGTCTTATGCCACAATAATCCAAAAAGGGCAGTTCCAGATTTGAAACCTAACCTTCAATCACAAAGCTCGCACCATTGACGGGCTTTGGTGAAGCTCAATGTATGCAGTATTACGCCACAATAATCCAAAAAGTGCAGTTCCAGATTTGAAACCTAACCTTCAATCACAAAGCAGCTTTTACTGATGTGTCCTAATAGACTACTTTCTTGTCCTATCATATGTTAATGCTGTTCACGAAGAAAGTTGTAAAGTTTCACGTAGAAAAACTGGGAAAAAGAAAAAAAAAAAAAGAAGCATTATTTATACTGTCTTGTCTTTTATCAAGAAAAGAAATGTTTCAGTGTCCTAGTGTGCAGGATTGATGGTTTTATAGTGAGTTAGATGCGTAGACCTTCTTTTCTGCAGAATTATCTGCGTTCGCATATATATACTTATATCTAATTCTTGAGCAAGGCCCGCCTTACTTTCTCTTCTTCTGCTTGTGTTTCTGGGAATCTGGATCATTTAGATCACGTAATACTGATGATCCTGTTTTCAGTGACCTATGGTTTTAGACAGTGTTAATGCACAGTGATAATATGTAAATTGTAACACAGTGCTAACTATGTTTGTGTGCTGGATTTTTTAACATTTCTCACCTCATGTGTTTGACATCAACTTATACTTTGTCCGCTGGCTGAGTACTTGGAATTTCACCTCGGATAAATGTTGTGGGAATGAACATGATAAATTTTACTTGAGATGAGTCTTTGACAAGGAAATATCACTTCATGTTTCAGGTGAAATAAAGGATACTAAAACCAGTAGACGGGATTAGTATTTCTTCCTTTGAAGTTCATAAGATGCCTCATTTCAATTATTTGTGCTGTACCATGCCTCATGTTCCACTGACTTATCCATTTACTATTTACTATTTACTAATGAAGTTAGCATTTGAGGCTACTTGGTGAATCTGCAATTTGAGCATAAATATTTTTCTTGTGGGTTTAGGGAAAGAAAATGGGAAAACAATCTAGATAACCTTATGTTTTGCTCCCTGCCTGTAGTGGGATATGGTGATGAAGGGTATAAATTTGGTGGAATTAAAATGGCCAATAATTTGTGTATCTTTTTCTTGTGTTTTTGTCATGACAATAATGTAAGTCAGCTCCTAAATGAATAAAAGAATTATGACCAAGAACAAGACTAGAAATTACGTCCAATTTCACTACTTTTTTTTTTTTTTTTTTTTTTGTTTCAGTCATTTAATTGACAACCAAAAAAAGCATCTCTTTGGATAGTATGTCCATGTGCCATATGGCGTGCAATTTGTTGTTTAAGAAAGAACTTAATGTTCATTAAACTTTTTTAATGTTTTTTAATATTTTATTTTTATGCATCAGCTGTTCTATGAAAGAACATGTGACACCATTGAAATAGAAATCCAGCTGAATTTTTCCTTTGTAGAAATATTTAAGGATTAATGCCGTAGGAATGAACTTCTCATCTGTGTCTTAAATGTGTGGCAAGTAGCTCTATTACAAATCGGAAAGTCACAAGTTGCATGTTTTATATTTTTCCCCATGAAGACAACTTTTCTATCATTTATTATGTGAATGTGTTATACATTTATGCATTTAATCTTCACTTGCCTTGAGATCTCTTCTCTGTACCTCATAAATTCCATGCACATTGTTCAAGAGCTGGGAAAAAAATTTATTGGCATTATAATTATGACTTGTTTCCTTACCATACTGGTAAGATGTTATTTATTTCGTTTTTTTTTTTTTTTTTTTTTTAAAGTTTTTTGCTTCTTGTCCCCTTGTTGACTGGTGATTTACCAGCATTTGTAGAGAACAATTTGATCATTTTTACATCTTTTTTCATCCCCTGCATGGTTATAAAATAGATGCAAAATAAATTTTCAGACAATTTTTTGAATCAAACTCCTTGAAATTTGACTTTTATTCAATCTTTACAATGCTTTTGGAAAAATTCTAATAGGCATTCCATAGCGAGGGAATGGTAGAGGATCCACAAGGATTGGTTCATCTGGATAAACTAGAGACCAGTCGTACCTAGTTACCATCATATGTAAAAATATTAGGATGTTTAACTTAGCTAGTTGGTATCCTGCGCATATCCTTGGTCCTCCCCCAAATGGAAGATAAACATATGGTGGGAATGGAGTAGCCTCATCAAACCTACTTGGATCAAAACTTAGAGGATCAGGGAAATATTTGGCGTCATAATGGCTTCCATATGTTGTCCACAGCACCTGCACAAAGCCAAGGAAGATGACAAAATAAGGAATTATTCAAGGGTATTGTAACTGTTGTTGATGATCCTTAGATGATGTTTTCAGATGGAGTCAGAACCAACATATCCATGTTGAAAAGGCGAGTAAAGAAGAACAAGTTGCTTATGAATGTAGAGAATGGCTTTGGATATATGAGCATGGTGCACAAAAATAGGGAAAAGAATTAACGAGAAATTAAAGTGGCTGAAGCACCTTCCATCCTTTAGGTATGATGAATCCTTCATATTCGATGTCTACAATTGCTTTCCTATAAGACCCAAATATGGGTGGGAACAGACGCATGCTCTCACGAGCAACTTGCCATGTATACGCCATCTTCTTTGTGTCTTCCAATCTAAGAGTTTCACCCTCTCTTTTACCACACATTATCCTCATTTGTTCTGTCAAGAAACAAAGAGAGTTCTATTGAACTTTGAGGAACTTAACCTTTCAATCCAATCGCTTGATCCAAATGTTGCCAATTTACATTAGAAGGTTCATATCATCGTAGAAATTATGGGAAAAATATAAGAAAGATCAAGAATACCTTGGAGAAGTTGAGAGTAGCAGATAGGATGGTGAGCCAAGATCATACACACCATTGCTATGGCAAAAGAAGTAGTGTCATGTGCAGCAAATACCAGCAGCACCACGTTGTCTACAACCTCAACCTCACTAATCTCGCCTCTAATCAACCCTGCAATTAACTGGGATAATAACAGACCGTCTTCTTTTTTCAAATTTGCTTCTATTTCTTTTTTTCGCATTCTGATGATATTGATTACAGTCTTCTGTATTTCTAACCTTGCTTTCTTTGCTCTGCAGAACTTGGATCCTGGAAGATCAACAGGAAGTGCGAAAACCCCTTCCAACACTTTCTCAAACATGTCCAACATGCCATCCTCTTCTTGAATTCCCAGCAAGCATTCCAACACAGTGGTAAACGTCAGCATCTTTGCCGATCTAAATAGGCTTACTGTTTCTTGCCCGTGCCAGTGCGTCTTAAGGTGCTTCTCAATAGCCTTATATATCTTAGGGACAAGAGCTTCAAGGCCAGTGCTACTAAGGCTTGATGTTATCACTGCGCGGAGATAGCGATGATGGTCTCCTTGTTTCTCCATTATTGAGTTTGGACCCATGAGTTGCACAGAAGACGAAGGCCATGAACTGACAACTAGCTTGAATTCATTTGAGAGAAAAAACCGATTGGCTGCAACACCACTGACTACTACCGTTGGTGATCCCATCAGCATGGTTTTGAAGATATTCCCATGTTTTGCTTTCCTGGGCTGAACAAAATCCTCAAACAATCGGTTTTTCCTGTGCGCTTTGTAGAACTCAAATGTCTCGCCAATCCAGGGAAGACCCATTTCACCTGGAGGTAGTTTCTTCTTGATCTTGCTCTTATTATTGGTATTATCATTCTCTTTTGTCTTGTGTTTCAAGATCAAAAGAAATAATAGTATGGAGAAGAATGAGAATATTATGGTAAGAACAACATTGACCTCCGTAGCCATGGAGAAGGTAGTAGAATTGATGAAGGTGAACATGTTGAGGAGCTTTTATAGGAAGGAATAGAAGAGCAAGTTGGTGATGTACTGCGTGATTAAAGGTTTAATGTATAGATATATATACACAAAATGTGATGAACAGTGGATGCACATGGGAAGGTTTTTATATAGTCAAACCATTTAACAAATTCATAATAAAATAAGCAAAGTCACATTAATTAGATGAAGACAATCCAATTGTCATTCTATATTTATTTATTTTTGCCCAAGAGTTGAACAATCTCATCTATTGTAATGGGAGCAACTTGCCTGTCTGTTGTAATTCGTAGGATATCTACCAAAAGCGGAGGGCCCTGGATGCCTCTTTGAGTTAATTTAACTCAACTGAGACCCTTTTGGTAGCAAAGTCGATTAGAAAAAGGAGTTGTGGGTGGCATGAGTGGCTTGGTTAAGTGGAAGCTGGACGAATGATGATGAGTCTCAAAGTTAATTTTGTAAGGAAGTTGTAGGAGTAGATTTTTTTTTTATTTTTTTTTATTTTTTTATCTCTGGTGTGGCCTTCTTGTCATTAATAGAGGTTGAAAGGGCTGCTGCTACAAAAGTGTGGAACAAAGCAATCAAAATGGCCATGCTTTTTCTTAGGAACGGTCGGAAATTCGCCACTTGTGCCAAAATTCTAAACTTATCTTTGGCTATATTTCATTCAGGAAACTCAGTTATCTGAGCATTATAATAATTTTATATTTTCAACAACTTCCATTTCCTTCCTTTGTTCATGTGCATTTCTTCCTTGTCATCATCTAATCATAAATACGTAATAAGTACTTGCTCTTCCTTTCTATATAAATATATTGAGTTTCCTTGTAACAACTTTTGCGTCATCAATGTCAACGAATTGGACGAGCATTTTTGATGTTTATATTATTAAGTTTGACGTCCAAAACGTTGAATTCAGAAAGATTAAAAAAATATTGGGTTTTTTGTTAAATACTTGATGCGAGCATGTGTAATACTTTATAAGGAAATCGAAACCAATCTTGCGTTATAATGAACTTCATCCTTGTTTCAATTTGCTAGAAAATCCCGAGTAATCTGCTGGTCATATATACCTTTTATTTGAAGTCTCACCCCACACACCAATATTTATGTGCATATATATATATATATATATATATATAGGTCAACAGAAAAAGTCTTTATTATTTAGTTTTTTTAAAGGGTAAATTTTTGGTGGATAATTCATTCATAATAAGTTTTTTTAGAATGCTCTTAGAAAAAATTGAGTGTTTATTGAGGATGATCCTTGATTGGGGCATTTAACAGCAAAAAAATTAAAAAATATTAATTCAATATGTTCATTTGGAAAAAAAATCAAAAGAAAAACTGTTCATTTGGAAAAAAAATCATGACAACGAATTCAGAAAGAGAATCGGGTTTTCATTTCTCGATATTTCAACTTTCACGAGGAAAACTGTTCAAATCCCTTTTTGAGATGATTATTTAAAAAAAAAAATTAAATTATTTTTAAATTATTTAGTGTGACACAACGGACAACATCGAATTTACTTTCTATTTATGTCATTATTTTAGATTTTTTGTTCAACAATTACAACATGTGTAAATATCCTCCCTACATCGAATTCATTTCCAATGCCTTAATTAATCTTCAGTCCATTCCAGAACTTAAAGTTTATTTTAAACTATAAAATGATATGAGATGAACTAAATTGTTTCGAAACTTACCCATGGGTTATTTTTTTGCCTAACACTTGGAACACGTTTAAAACCTCTAGAATCATTGAATCCCATTTGTAATGCCATGATTAATTTTTGACTACGCCATCGAAACTTGAAGTTCATTTTAAACTATAAAGCTATTTGAAAAGAACTCAATTGTTTTGGACCTATGCAAAGATTTTTTTTTTTTTTAAATTCTAACACTTGAAATACTTTTAAATATTTTCCCTACAACCTTCGAAATTGTCGAATCTCATGTCCAATGCTCTAGTTAATTTTTGAGCTCCCGTTTGGAACTTGAAGTTCATTTTGAACTATAATATTTGAAACAAATTGAATTGTTTAGAGACCTATATGAGGTTATATTTTTGGTCCAACGGTTGGAACAACGTGTAGAGCCTAAGAATTAAGGATATTCCCTTAGTTAAAGTATTACGAAAACATCAGGGGTAGAAGAAGTTACCTGAGAGCTGGAGAGTGAAATAAAGACAAAACAATACCCACACTTGTTCAAAAGGAATGCTTGATTATGTACAAATTTGGAGGACAATTTTTTTTTAAGGAGGGTAGGTTGTAATACCCTGAAAATTTTGTACCAAATGAAATAAAATAATGAAATTCCAATTGGGTGAGAAATGAGACTGGGTTCGTTTCAATGATAAATTTAGTAGGTCCAAAACCTTCATTGAGTGAACTTTAAGGACCCAAAATAACTTGAAATGGTAGGATATAATATGAATTGATCAACTGGACAATATATCAAAAAATCATTTCATTTGCTCAAAGTTGGGGTTTCATTTACCTAATGCCCTTCAGTGGAGTCTAAATTAGGAAAGACAATGAGGATCACCCTAGCCAAATAGTTTGAAATTTTTATTATTTTCATGAGAACCCAAAAATATATTATAAGGGCCTTAATTCCTAGCCAATTAATAATTATGAATTTTTATTAAATTCATGTGGACCTAAAAATGCATGGGTGATGATATAAAGATGACATGATCATGGGTAATCATGTGCACCACACCCTACCCAAATTGCATGGCACGTCTCCATTAAGAATCATTCTATATGCCAAGTATATGATCATGTATGCCCACACCTACCTAACTACATGGGACGTTTCACCTTGTTTAGAAAGCATTAAGAATGATCTCATGTACACAAACCATGCCCCACTTAGGCAAAAACAACTCATATATATGTGTGTGGGTGTGTGCACACATGTGAACAACCCAAATAGAAATTTCCAAAGTTTGATTTATGCTCACAAGAGGAACCTTAGCTGCACAAACAAAGAAGAAATCAAAAATTAAAAATGGGAAAGTTTCCTAAACAAGAAAATGCTCTAATCTTAACACCAACTAAGGGAAATACCATCATAACCTTCATGCAAAAAACCTTAGCCGTCCCATTATGAGTTGTTTGCAAAACCTAAGCACCGCCCTTGTGAGGAAACCCTAGTCCAAGATGCCCAAACTGTGCCCCCCTTGTGCTTTGAAAATCTATATAAACCCCTTAAGACACTCATTCATCTTTGTTCCAAAACAAGACCATACGAGTTCCTCTTGATTTTCTTTAGCTCTCTTTTTGGCAACCCCTTCTCCCTCTCTTGTTTTCTTGAGTGATTCTCAGTGAGAAGTTAGGATTTTAGATTACTTTTACATTCTTAAAGTTGGTGGTTGTTCTTGAAGTGCATAGAAGAAAGGAACCTCTGCTGAATTTTTGAGAAAACGCTTCTTAAGGTGGACGAGATTTCCTATACCTCTTCTTTGCTAGTTTGAGTCTCTAGCATGTTTATGCATCTTTTACTTTTAGTTTAGCATGTTTAGTTTCAGTTTTCGACATGTTTAATCATGATTTAAATTCAGTTTATCATATATGCATGTTTTAAGTATTCATGATACCATGCCATATCTAGTTTCCATGCTTAGGTTGGATTTGAATTATGAAACATGTTATGTATTTTTTTTTGAATGTTTTATTCAAATTTTATTATTTTGATTTTAGATTCATGAATATGTGAGAATTAAGTTTAAGACTTTGAAGATTATGAACAACATACTATCATAGTGATCTAAGTGATGCTACGGGTGTTTTTTATATATACTTAGTATATATGGGTCTCATCACTGAGTGTGAATGGGTATAAACCAAAGTACTTGGAATATGGACATGAGATACTTATTCTAATGGAATATGACAAGATGAATTGTCTTTCAATCTAGTATTTTGATAAAAACATCAAGGGATTAGAACCCCTTTCAGTCTTAACATCAACAATAACCAAAAATATTGTTTGAATCAATCAATCTATGTAAGTGTTTGAATTTGGATGTGCTTTTGACTTGAATTAGTAATTTAGTTGTTTATGGAATGATCCACTGGGCTATGTGCCTCTCATATTTTTCAGGAATTTGAATCATGAAGACTATTGAAATTAGATAGGGTTTTAAATTTAAAAATTTATATGTAAGGGCATGTGGCCCAAATTTTGATTGTTTAAATTAAGACTTTTGCTGAATTTTGTTTTAATTTGAGTTATGTACTCTTTTATTATTTGAAACGTAAGTATGTACTTCTTTATTTTATTGAACAAATAAAGGTTGGAGCATTTCTGTTATCTCCTTGTAATAGTCTTATTAAATTAAAATTAAATTGTTTGAGTTATGTGCTCATTATGAATTAATAATAAGACTTGGGATAATTGAAATAGAATGTGATGTTGTGTACTTGTAAATTATAACCTGACCTCATTCTGCCTTAAGTCCAATTGAAAGTCTCGGGGGTTAAGGTGTTACAAAAAGTGGTATTAGAGCTTGGGCTTTAGATGCTTTGGGCTAGAAATAGAAAGTCCAGCCTAAACATGTGTTGTTGGGCTAAAATTAGAAAGTTTAATCTTATACCAATAATGGTATTAGATTTAGAAAGTATTAACTCAATTAGGTTTGACCTGTGCTTTGAGTTGGAATTAGAATGCCCTAGCTTCTATTTTTGAAATTGAAAATTATTTTGGAAAGTGTTTTCAAAAAGGAACTATATGTTTTGAAATATTTTTTTTTTGGATACGAAGACTGCAAGTTGCGCTGATAGTGGGTAAACTTTGTCCTGAGTAAAACTAAACATTGAAAGAGAGGTAGGTTATTCCGCAGTAGAAAATGCAGTTGCTAAGTAGACTTTAGTCTCGTCGCCTGATGTGGAAGTTCTCCCACCAGCTTGTATGAATGGTTTGAGTTGAAGAGCACCCTTACTTTCTATAAGCAGATATTAGAAGGTGAAAAATTAGGACAAGAAACTGATTAGAAGTTGAAAAAGATGCCAAAGATGGTGTCTCGATTAGACAGAGTTGTAAATTGACCAGATTGAAACCCTACGTCTAGGGACTAACCTTAGGTAGAAATATGGGTGGAATAGTGAATCAAAAGCATAAAACGTTAGGACATAAGTTAGAAATTGAAAATGTGCAAGAACAAAATACTTGTTTGTTTAGGACACGAAATTAGGAAGATTTTGTATCTCCGATTTCTATATGGTATGGGATGCATAGGAATTCGGCTTATGGAGGAAGCCTGGACTCAGAGAATGATGGACCATGTTTGGTGAATAATCGATAACTTTAAAGAACTTGTTTCTCTATGCTTGGCTGGTATGGGATGATCAGCTATAGTGGGCTTAGAACACCTTAGCTATTGAGACATTTGCAAAATTGTTTGGGTGTGACAAATTTCTGAGTGAAAGTTTAAGTGGAAGGGGTATAGTGATATGAAACACTTGAACCTAGAAGCTTAGATGGAAGCATGAAATTTTGCTATGCTAGCGTAAACTTGTATGATTGTATGATTGTTTGAAAAAACATGCTTGATTTGTTTATATGTATGTCATATGAAACCAAATCCTGTACCCAAGAACAAAAAGAACCTAGAAGCATAAACTGTTAGCCCACTGAACAAATCAAGAACCTAGAGACATCAATCTAGAGTCATGATAGTACATATGTTTGACAAGGAAAATGTTGAAAAGGTGTTAAATTTGTATACAATGGCTAGAACAAGAAGTCATGGTACTTGATACACCACTTTTGAAGAGACAACACAGAGGGACAGGAAATACTTGCTAGTATGGAGGACCAAATGGAGAATATGATGAATGAAGTTGCTCGGAGGGTTATGGATCAACTGATGAGGGCTCTACCCCAGATACTCCCTTAGGCAATACCTTAGCCTCAAGTACCTAAACCCACATAGGTTCAGCAACTAGCACCTTTGGCCCAAGCTCCTGAATGTCAGAGGGCTCAAGAGGATTGGGATGATGAAAAATAGAGGAAGATGTTGATGGAGCTACGAGAGCTCCACCCTCCACATTTTGAAGGTACAACTAACTATATCATGACAAACCACTAGTATTAAGAGATGGAGGAGCATCTGAATGTGTTGAAGGGTGGCATTGGCTACACACCACTTCAGGGGACCGACCAGAAGTTGGTGGCGTATGATGAGGATAGACCCTAACATGGATGTTGTGTTATGAGTGGGGAGAAACTCATGGAGATTTTTTTATGAAAAGTTCTTTCCAAAAACAACCTTGAGCAAGCTACAGGAAGATTTTGTCCGATTGAACTAGAACGAGATGACTATAGCTGAGTATGAAAGAAAGTTCATTGAATTGGCCAAATTCTTACCAAATCTGATCAGGGAGGAAAGAATGAAGGCTAATTGTTTTGCATAAGGTCTCAAGATGGAGATCTAGAAGATAGTGAGAACATTGGGCCTAAGGACTTACAAAGACATCATAGAAAAGGCCCTAACACTGGAACAAGAGCTCAACTTAAAACAACGAGTAAGGAGAAAGAACAAATGGGCCAGGAATGAAAAAGGTCATCAAGGGGCCCAGAAAAAGAACAAGAGTGGTGGGAAGGCGCCACAGAAATAGGGGAAGACCACGAATGAATTTTAGGAACAGGTCAGGAGGCAAAAGATGTGTTATGCGTGCAGATGGAAGGGTCATTTCTCTAGGGATTGCCCGACTACTCTTGCTTAGGCTCCCCAACAACAACCATGACAGGGAGGAGGTTAGAATGGTTACCCTCAGGGGAGGCAATAGCAGCAGAATGCCAATCAGGGGCAAGACCAGAGCCGTAGGTAGAACTAGGCCAGAATGTTCACTGTTGAGGCTCACAAAGACCAGGTGCTTGTCGTAGAAGGTACATTTCTTTTGTTTAATGTTGCTCTGAGATTACTATTTAACTCGGGTGCCTCTAAGTCTTTTATCTCTAAAGAACTAGTTGCTAGGTTACAACTTGTGACAAAAGCAGTACCCATAGCTTTGAATGTGTCCACAAAAATAGGGACCATTATGACTTCAAAAAGAATGTGTAGTTGTGACCTAAGATTTGGAGATAAACTCATAACAATTGATTTATGTGTATTACCTTTTTATGACTAATAATGTAATCTTGGGGATGGATTAGTTAGATCAGTACCAAACCCAGCTAGATTGTCTTAAGAGACGGATAACCATAATCCTACCTTTGGGAGAAACCAATAAAATCAACGGAGATATGCAGAGACTATCGAGAAGTCCAACTGTAGCCATGCTGAACTACTGAAGGCAGAACAATGAGTTTGAGGAACTCTCTGAAGAAGAACCTATTGAACTAAAGAGAATCCAAGACCTAGCAGTGGTTAATGAGTACGAGGATGTGTTCCCAGACGACTTACCCGGACTACCACCTGTTAGAGAATTAGAGTTCAAGATTGAACTTTACCCTGGAACCAACCCTATAGCCATACCTCTTTATAGAATGGCTCTAGTAGTATTGATTGAGTTGAAGTTTCCACTAGATGAGCTCAGGGAGAAAGGCTTCATCAGGCCAAATGAATCACCCTGGAAAGCTTGTGTACTTTTTGTCAAGAAGAAACATGCTTCCATGAGATTTTGTGTCGACTATCGAAAGTTGAACGAAGCTACAGTGAAGAATAAGTATTCTTTGCCAAGGATTGATGACCTATTTGTTCAATTGACAGGAGCCACTCATTTCTCAAAGATTGATCTTGGGTTGGGATATCACCAATTGAGAATCAGGGAGTCCGATATACACAAGACGACATTCAAAACAACAGAGACTTTGAGTTTACTGTGATGCCCTTTGGTTTAACCAATGCCTCGAAAACCTTCATGGACTTGATGAACTAAGTGTTTAGACAATATCTTGACTAGTTTGTTATGCTATTCGTAGATGATATCCTAATCTACTCCAAGTCAAAGGCTGAACACATAAAACACTTGTGGATAGTGTTGGAGAGCCTCAGAAGGCATCAATTATATGCAAGTTTAGCAAGTGTGAATTTTGGATGAAGACTGTCAAGTTCCTTGGTCACGTAGTATCACCAGAAGGCAGCTCTGTAGACCTAGAAAAGGTGAAAGTTCTCATGGATTGGAAGCAACCAAAGATAGTTATAGAGATCAAGAGTTTCTTAGGCCTGGTAGGATACTAGAAAAGGTTCATCCATGATTTCTCTAAACTAGCAGAACCTATGAGCAAGCTAACTAGGGAGGGAGTTAAGTTCAATTAGGATGAGGAGCGTGAACAATCATTCCAAGAATTGAAGAAGAGATTGACTACAACCCCTATCCTAGTCACCCTGACTCATGGTATTACTTATGTCCTATATATGAATGCTTCATTGAGTGGACTGGGAGTAGTCTTGATGCAAAAGAAGCAAGTAGTCACTTATTGTAACACCCCAACCCCCGTATCATTAAGCATTGGACGCATCCACCATTTTTTTTCTTTACAGTGGACTAAACCAAACGGCGGGTCGGGCCGGTGTTACATTACAAGCGACGCACACTTGACTTTCTATTTCAGTCATTTCATGCCTTGATCGTATTTAACCGTACATAA
>JAJIYU010005367.1:0-22464 GCA_030144865.1 Tinospora cordifolia
ACAAAATGCAAGAACTTGGATCACCACCATTATGATTTAGTATATGAGCATTTAGTCATAAAAGGTATGGATCCTACATATACTAATTGGTTTTTTCATGGAGAAAGGCTTAAAACTTGTGGTTTTGTCTCTGAAGATATACCCATAAATGATAAATACAAAATGTATAAGGACCATGCATATATTCAAAAAAATAATGATGGACAAAATGAGCAGCATGAAATTGAAGAGGAAGACCTCATACATTTAGTTAAAGAGGCAGAGACACATTTATATTCTGGTTGCTTGGAATATACTAAAATTTTAGCAATAATAGTTTTATTCAAGTTAAAAGCTTCATATGGTTTATCAGACACTGTCTTTAATGAATTGCTTAAGATTGTTGGTGATTTACTTCTATCTGATCATAATATTCCTAGTTCTTTATATGCAATAAAAAGACTTCTAAAGACATTTGATCTTATGTATAAAAAGATACATATTTGTATTAATGATTGTTGTTTATTTAGAAATGAGCTACATGATGCGGATCTATGTCCCAAATGTGGTTTGTTTAGATAGAAATCTAATGTAACACCCCAAAATTTTGCGAGCGCGCCACGTCGCGAGCAAATAGAGAATAAAATATTATTTAGTGAGAAGAATGAAAATTTTAAAATAAAATAACAAAAAATAATAACAATAACAATTTTATTAAATATATTCTTAAAATTATGGTATGAAAAATAAATAAAAATATTGTAATGCCTATGTATGCGTTGATAAGAGAATTATGAAATAAATCAACCTCGAAAAGGTGATTAAATGATTAAGCATTGATATTATTATCACATATTGATACTTACAATAAGATTTAAATAAATAAAATAATTAACAAAAAAAGTTAAACTAATTTCTGAATTTTGGTCGAAAAAAAAAGGAAAAAAAATTGGATATCTGAAAATTTAGGGATGAATGAACGAGAAATCCAGTTTGGGCGGTGAAGGAAAAGTCTGGAAATGGGAAGAAGTTGGAAAAAAAAAAAAAAAAAAGAAAAAAAACAGGGGTTTTGGTTTGGTTTGGCCATGACGATCGAATCACGAACAGGGGAGGTAAGGAACGAAACAGGGGTGTTTTGGTTTGAGCGGACAGATCGAAAGAGCAAGAAGATGGGTTGCTGTGCGGGATGAAGAGGAACAGAGAAGAGGAAAAACGAAACCAGCTACGGCTGGTTGTCATTGCCGCAGCCAAATTAAGGAGAAGATGGAAAAAAAAGCGGGGGCAGCAACGGTAGATGTTGTTGTTGTTGTCGGACGGAGAAGAGGAGAAGACATTCATGGCAAGGCGGACGACAAACAGAAAATCCTAAGTTTCTGGGTTGTGATGACCGAATTGAAGAAGCAGGTGTGCTGCCGTGGTGTCTCACGAACGAAGACCGAAGAAGAGTTACCCTAGCTGCTGATGCGCGAGGAAAAAAAAAAAACAGCAGCAGCTACTCTGCGTCGTCGCGTGAAAGAGGTGAAGGAAAGATCGAATCTGTGGTAGGTGTCTTGCTGCGTGTGATTGTGCGAAGGAGTGAAATTAGTTGTTGATGGTGTTTGTTTTGTGCAAGGAACAGAAGAGGTGTGAAAATGAAGATGAGGAACTTGAAGTGGAGCAGAATCTGTGTGGGTGCATGGTGAGCAGCCACCGCTACGTCTGTGCAAAGCGAAAGGGCGAAGAACAAGATGATTAGGGGGTTCTTTTCGTTCGGATGTAGTGCGTTCTTGATTTGAGGGTTTGTGATTGGAGCTAGAGTGTGATTTGGGGCTTGGAATTTCTAGTTTATGGGACGTCAAAACGGAGCACGATCTGGAAATTTTTCTGGGTTGTGCGTTGTATGTTTGTTGGGACGGTAGTTGAGCTTATTGGTTTTGCTTGACCGAACTGAACGAAGAACGATGCTTGCTGACCCGTGAAACAGAGAACAAACCAAAGAAGAAGGAGCAAAATATGAAGTTTTGTGATTCAAATTTCTGGTTGATTCGAAAATTTCTGATGGTTGTTTGACGAACAAGAAGAACCGTGAAAGGAGCTGAGATTGAAGAACACGTGCAGCTGATCCGTAATTGAGAAGATGAAGATGGCGAAGAATGCGCTGTTGAGTGTTTGAGCGAAGAAGAAACCAGCAACGTGCTGGTTTTGGATTGAGTGTCGTTGGACGTGAAAACAAACTATAATGGTGGACCACTGATTTCTCGAAAGCGTTGAGGTATGAAATTTCTTTTAGTCATTTAATTATTTATCTAATTTTGTGATCTTAAATTAAAAGTTGTTAAAAATAAGTTATCAATAACTTTTTAATTTATCTTAAACATTTAGAAAAAAAAATAATAAAGGAAAGTTCAATATTTAGAAACTCAAATTAAAAAGATTTCTACTGTTGGAATTCTAATTTAATTAGGAATAACTTTTAATATTTGGAAGACTTATTTTGTTCGTAATTAATTTAATTATGATATAAATAAAATAAATTAAATTATAAAAAAAAATTTCGACGATTAGGATGTCATTAAATCAGTTAAGAAAGAATCTTAGGAGGAAATAATTTTATTTTGGAACTAACAAAATTAAGAAATTTGTAAATTAGATTTGATGTCTGAAGATGAATATTTAATTTCTAAAAGAATAACTTAAGAACTTTTAGTGATAAAATAATGTTCTAGACTTAGTTCAAATTTTAAATATAAAAATCTCATTTTAAGTAAAAATAAAATTTACGAAACATAAGTTATTTATTGTTAAAACTCAATTTAAGTTTTAATATTTTGAATTATTTGCTCAACACTAAAAAATTACTTAAAAATGAATAAATTTTATAAGTTGGGAAATCGATCATAAAAGTCTTTATTTTCAAATAAAGAAAGTCGAAAGACTTAGAAATTTTATTAATTTGATTTCATAAAATTTTAGAATTTTTGTATAACCCTAAATTAGTTGAAATTTATATTTAAATTTCATAAGGATTTTAGAAACCATTTAAGCTTAAAAATAATTCTATTAAGTGTTAAATTTCAGATTTATATATATTAACGTCTCGAAGATCTCGAAGGAAAGTAAGGAGCCCTGAAGAACAGCAAAATCAGGTAGGCGTAACTTCCTTGCTCATCTGTATTATATGGATTTAATATTCAAAACATTTGTGTGGATAGTTCTAGGTTATTAGAAATCTTATTATGAATTTGATCGAATTATTTGGAATGCTTGTGTGATGATGCAACTGAATAGTAACTCGTTCATTTTATGCGCAAATATTTCATGACATGCATAAATAGAGGAAATGCATTAGGTAGCATTAGATACTCATTTTGACTATCATGTAACTTGCATTCCATAGCATTGGTCATTTGTTCGGACTACTTTTGCATGGTATGCATAATTTGAGAAATTATTTAATAGATTGTGAAATTATGTGGCATGATTGATGCTTGTCTATAACACTAAAATAAGACGATGGTTTATTAAGAATCCACGTACCGATATGATTGACGGGCCTAAAGCGGATCAAGGTGGCATCTCCTATATGTCACCGCTTGAGATTGTCGAGCTACAAGGCAGATCGTAGGTATTCCCACCCGGAGCTGACTGTGACAGCTTGAAGTCTTTGGGAGACGGTATGACGTCGCGATAAGTACGCTCTCTTTGACTGTGATGTGAGTATCGATTGATTTTAGACAGTTATTGGAACCCTTTGAGATTTGATTGGATCACAGTGAATACCGAGAGGCATCTCAACCCTCTTCCGGTCTTAAACTACAACCAAAACAAATGAATGTTTGAACGCCAAATGTTTGAAAGTCTGTGAAATGTTTTGGATTGGGTCTGTATAATGCATGTGATGTGTAGGATCGATCCACTGAGCTTTCGAGCTCACTCCCACTTTATTTTTCAGGTACACCTGGACGTAGAATATGTTGACTTACGTCAGAAGACCCGCACTCTGATTTGGGCACCTCATGGGGAGGTCGTCCGGGATAGGTGACTTGGGAGTCATATTTTATGTATTTTATTGGATTGTTTTAATGTATTTACATTGGTTTAAATTCGGTTATTTTATCTTTTAATGGCTTTCTTTGCGTAACGATTTGGTTTAAATGAATAGTTAAAAGTATTCCGCTGCATTGCTATAATTTTATTCGGTAAACTTATTGTGATTTTCTATCGTGTACAGAATATCTTTATAGACATTGACTTGAGAATTAAAGGTTATGAACTAAATTTTGAAGAAAAAGATTTTGATAGAATGAAACTTTGAGGTAGCATCTCGATTTTCGACGGGCGACGATCCACACGTGAAGTAAAACGTGAACATCTAAGCACACTCAAAAATTGGGGTGTTACATCTAAGCACACTCAAAAAAGACAAAAGTCTCTAAGAAAGTGTTGCGTTATTTTCCAATAATTCCAAGACTTCGAAGAATGTATGGAGTGGTTGAAATAGCTGAACAATCGACATGGCATCAAAATAACAAAAGTACAGATGGGAAAATGAGGCATCTGGTTGATTCACCTACATGAAAAACTATAAATGACAATGATAAATCTTTTGCATTAGATCCTAAAAATATTAGATTTGGTTTGGCTACGGATGGTTTTAATCC
Organism: Tinospora cordifolia; assembly: GCA_030144865.1. Lineage (NCBI taxonomy): Eukaryota > Viridiplantae > Streptophyta > Magnoliopsida > Ranunculales > Menispermaceae > Tinospora > Tinospora cordifolia. The sequence goes on from JAJIYU010005367.1 coordinate 4,620, forward strand.
TTTTCAAGACCTTAGTTCGAGGTACAGCTGCAAGCCAGTAATATTAGTTACATATAACTTGCCTCTATTGTTGTGCATGTTGAAGGATAATTTAATGTTGACATTACTCATTCCTAGGCCAAAACAACCAGAAAATGATATAGATATTTACTTAGCACCTTTGATAAACGACTTAAAATTGTTATAGACAAATGGAGTTGACATGTATGATGCATTTACAAAATCAAAATTTAACTTAAGAGCAATCTTAATGTGGACTATAAATGATTTTCCTGCTTATGCAAATATGTTTGGGTGGTCAACAAAAGGAAGATTTGCATGTCCTATTTGTCGCTTGGATACTTGCTCTGAATGGTTACATCATAGTCAAAAATTCTCATACATGGGTAATGGAAAATTTTTAGTTCATGGCCATCCATATCGAAAAAAAAAAAAGAGATTGGTTTAATGGTAAACAAGAGCTACGAGGAAAACCAAAGTGGTTTACAAGTAAAGCAATTCTTGCAGAGGTAGAAATATCGTTAATGACTGGGGGAAGAGTAAAAAAAGGAAGAAAAAGACAAAAGAGGAGGAACATACATGGAAGAAGAAGTCAATTTTCTTTAAATTGCCATATTGGAATGTATGCTTACAAATTTGTGTCATTGCACTTTAAATTCATTTGTTTTGTGAAACATAATATGGATTCATTCTATTTCATAACATATGAAGTAATTAAGTCAAATTTATGCAGAGCTTGCTTTTACGTTATAATTTGGATGTGATGCACATTGAAAAGAATATATGCAATAGTATTATTCACACACTTCTAGATGTGAAAGGCAAATCAAAAGATGGACTCAATGCTCGTAGAGATTTGGAATGCATGAATATTAGAATTGAGTTACATGTTGAGAAGCGAGGAGATCGATTATATTTACCTATTGCAATGCACACTGTTTCAAAAGAAGAGAAACAAATTTTTTGTAGAAGATTAGCAAATTTGAAGTTACCTGACAGTTATGGGTCTAACATTTGAAATTGTGTATCGATTAAAGAATGTAAGATACTTGGCTTGAAGTCACATGATTGTCATTTATTAATGCAACAAATTTTGCCTGTTACTTTGAGAAGAGTTCTACCAAATGGTCCAAGATATGCAATTTCACGACTTTGTAGTTTTTTTAATGTACTTTGTGATAGGATTGTTGATCGAAATATATTATTAGACTTGGATGATTCAATAGCCGAAACTTTGTTCATTTTTTAAAGGTTCTTTCCTCTATCGTTTTTTGATATTATGGTTCACTTAACAATTCACCTGGGACGAGAAGCTTGTTTGGGTGGACCAGTTCAATATTGGTGGATGTATCCATTTGAGAGGCAGAATATATATCACTTTAATGTATTTAGCTATTTTATTATACATGTATGTTAGTCCATTGCTCATCAAATAATTGAATGTACTAATCTTTGTGTTGTTTTATATTCATGAAAGTGCTAAAGGGCTATGTTAAGAATCGTGCACGACCAGAGGGTTATATAGCTGAACGATATCTTGCCAATGAGTGTACCATATTGTGTAGCAAATATATTGAGAAAGCACATGAGTTAGGGATTCGATCGACACGCAATGAAGATGTTGAAAATGAAGATGAAGAAAATGAAATAGAATTGGAGGGCTACCCAATTCTTAGTAAAAAGAAAGTTGTACTTCCGTTTGATATCTTGGATATTGCTCACCATTATATTTTATTGAATAGTTTAGAAGTTCAACCTTACATAGAGTAAGTATATTGTTCTTATAATCCATATCATAAATTATGAATATCTTAGTGTTTCGTTCAAGTTAGAGCTAACTTTATGTTGTTTATTAGAATGCACTTGAATGAACTTCGACATTCAGATAGAAGATTATTAAGGAATGAACATTTGTGGAATAAAAGACACATTGATGAATTTAATAGATGGATTCGTGATAAGGTAAACAAACATTTTTTAACATGCATTTCTATTTATCTTAGCAAAGTAGTACTTATTATATTCTTTTTTCTATATGATCAGATTAAGGAGCTTGTTGGACATAACAATGTTTCTAGTAAGCTAACATGGCTTGAAGCCTAGGGTGCAAGTATTATCGTGTCAGGGATATGTAATAAACGGTCTTCGTTTTCATACATAAGATGCACAAAAATCCCAACAAAATAGTAGTGTTTCAGTTGAAGCAATAACTCTTTGTAGGTCTTGTGCAAAAGATCAATCACAACAATCTGGGGAGGTTATTATTGTGGAGTCTTAAGAAATATCATAATTCTTGATTATCATACATTTTAAGTGTGATTGGGCTAATATTGTCAATGGTGTCAAGAAGGAAGAAGGATTTACATTAGTCAATCTGCATGAAGGGCAATCTCAATTTGATAAGGATCTATTTATTCTTGCATCACAAGCAAGGCAAGTAGAGAAAATGAAACATCTAACTAGTATGTCGTTTTGAGAGCTCCTCCAAGAGGTTTTCATGAGTTACAAGCATATGAGAAAAGTATAAACTTGACACATGAGCCTATGAACATGTCAACATTTGGAGATGGAAACGTGGAACATTGTGCTAGGATTGACCTAAATGGCACTATTTTGTAATAATATAAGCATTAAGTTCTATACTATAACTGATTGAATTTTTTCTTAATTAAATTTTGTCATAGTTGTTTATTACATCTAAAGTAATTAGTTAATTCATTTTCATTTTGTATCAACAGGCATATTATATCTTTTATAGCAACTATGAGAAAAAAGAAGACTTTAGAAGCTGGTGAAGTAAGTATTTGCTTTTCAGTTACTATTCTTTTTCTTACGGCTACTATTCTTCTTCTTTAGTATAAGGTATCTACTCTTCATTCACATTTTCAACTTTCATCTCTTTCACGTTCATGATTTATAATGTTTGTTGATTACTATTATAGCTTTTGGTTTAAAATAAACAATGTTGATTACTATTATAGCTTTTGGTTTAAGATTAATAAACAATGTGAAATTTTATTTTTTTTCACGTATATATGTTTTTTAAGAAAAATTAATATATAGCTAGGTCTAGGTGTCTAATCCCCTAGTGGGGCCAAGTGTTCTATGGATCACGTAAAATTATGCATATTATCCTTTTTAGTTTTGTTCTTATATGTCTTTTTAGATATTAAGTTGTTTTAACTATTACAATTGCTCTTTAGCTCTTATTCTTATTTTTTAAAAAAAAATTAATCTAATTAGCTTCATTTGTTTTTTGATGTAGGTATATATATATATATATATATATATATATATATATATAAAGATTGGAACAATGAAGAACTTGAGTTTATATGCTTGGATTGTGTATCAAGATGAGACGTGATGATCCTTCAAGAAAAATTTTTGCTTTAGAACTTTTTATTTTTGTTTATTAGGATTAATAACGATAAGTAGTCTAAATAATAATTATACTTTTTTATGGATTGTATATATGTTTGGCATTATAAAATTTATTATTCTTTAGTGATACTAAATGAGTCATTTGAAATGATATGACAAATGTTTAATAATGTTTATTTTAAATTATGAATTTACAGATAAAGATAAATATATGCAATATATATTGTAGTAAAATATTTTTACGATTAAAAAAAATTGACACATATGACAACATTTAATTTTCGTTGTAAGATACATGATATAACACCATGCAGACAATTGTTGTTGAAATATTGCAGCTTTCACAACGGGCACATGCATGTTGTTAAGTAATGGACATACAACAACAACCACCTGATTGTTGTTGAAAGGTTAAAAGGGTAGGGTTTTTCACAACATTCGCCCGTTGTTATAACACGTCTACAATAACAGGCATTATGACCGTTGTCGAATATGTGTTAAAAGATTGAAGCATTTAACAATATACAAACGTTGTTGTAACCTCAGCTTTAGAACGATACATAACGCATTACAACAATAAGCATGTGATCGTTGTTATAGGTTAGGCTTTTCACAACGTGCGCCTGTTGTTATAACATCTCTACAACAATAGGGATAGTACTGTTGTCGAATATGTGTTAAAGATTGAATTATTTAACAACGGGCGAATGTTGTTGTAACCTCACTATTAAACCAGTACACAACGCTTTACAACAACAAGCTCGTGACTGTTATTAAAAATAGTCAGCCATTTAACAACACCCTAATTGACAACATCACCATGAACGTTGTCGTATGGGTATAAGAACGAACATTGCACATTATTGTAGGTGTGATTTCTTGTAATGAATAAATATTTAACATACTTTTCTCCTGTTGTTTTTTTTTTTATTTGTTTTTTCCCGTTTCTTCTTTTTTTCTTGATCTTTCTTTTTCTTTAATATTTGGCCTTGCATTTTTATCTAACTAAACTAATCATCTGAGTATTAATTGATCCCCCACAACCCTTTATACACTAACTGGATTATCTTATATTTCATATCTCTTATTCCTTTGATTTATATACTTTAGATGGATCCAAGGCCTTCTAATCTGTCATTATTGACCCTTTAGAGCTGTCATCGTTCTGGTCCCATATGGATCGGCCAAGTATTTGATCAATACTCATGATTTATAATGAAGGTCTATTTTTTTTCCAATATATATTATAGTATTGTCTTTGCTTTTATAAGAGATGGTTGAGTTGCATTGCCGCCGCCAACAAGCTATAATGCACCGTACATTCCCTTTAGATGACCAAATTGTACCGCATTTACATAGAGCAAGATTTTACTGCATTACCCGACTAGGCTATGTCAAGCTAAAAATTGTACTTGATCACAGTGTTGATTGAGCGATGGAGGTAGGAGATTCACACATTTCATCTAGTAGTGGGTGAGGCGACCATAACCTTACAGGATGTGGAGATTCAGTTGGGTTTGCCCATTGACGGTCTACCTATCACCTGATCCACTGAATTGAATTATGATGCACTCTGTTTTGAGCTACTTAGCTTTGTTTCGAAGGCACGTGAGAGGCAAGGGGGTAGACTTAAGCTTTCCATTCTTGCTATGTAATACCCCGACTATTTTCTGTATATATACATATATATATGTGTGTGTGTGTGTGTGTGTGTGTGTGATTTAATTGATTAATTGGTATAAACACATGCGTATTAGTACCCATGTGTGTGACACTTTAATTGGTCGATATTAATTTGTGCATATATATATAATTTTGAAGTGATATACAATTAATTATTTAATTAATTGGTGTAAAAGTATATATAGATATATATTAATTAATTATAATTAATATGTGTATTAATATAAAGAATATAGTAGGATTAATTAATAGTAAAATGTAGTAAAAATAATATATATATATATATATATATATATATATATATATATATATATATATATAAACTTATATATATAAGTTTCAAAAAAAAATTGCAAATGGCACATGGGCCCGAGGCCCATAACCCAAATGCAAGGCGCTGGACCACGCGCACAGGCCTATGTGCGCCTTAAATAAAAAAAAATTACAAAAAATACGGGAAAAATGCGAGAAAATCCAAAAAAAAAAATGAAAAAACATCCGAAAAATTTCGAGAAAAAATACAAAAAACCCTAATCTCTAAACCTGAACCCCTAGCCGCCCCAACCAAGTAAAAAAGGAATTTTTCTACAATAAGAAAGTAAAATTTTATGAAACTAACCCTCGGAGACCCTATATAAATCTCTTCCTCCCTCCCCCCATTTCATTCATCCCAGCAAAAACAAGAACAATACTTCTTTTTGCTTTCTCTCTGCCTCCTTCTTGGCACTCTCAGTCCCTTTCTCTTTTCTTAAGCTATTTTAAATAGCCTATGAAGTAGTAGCAACGAAGTGCTACACGGATCTAGGAAGCGATATCGAGGTGAAGTTCTTTTTCCTTCTTTTAATTTATTATTTTGATTTAAATAATGTCTGCTTGTGTGCTTTGTTTAATTTATGTTTTTAAATTATTATATTGCTTATGACTGAGAGAGTATGCTCTGTAGTTGCATCTTGGACGATCTTCTACATTAGAAATTGAAAGTCACCTTTCCTGTTTGAGAGAGTATGCTCTGTAGTTGCGTCTCTTACGATCTTCTACATCAGAAATCGAAAATCTGTGCTTCTATTGATTTATGATGTTATACTGTTAGTATGTTTAATTACTGTTGAAATATTTATTTATATTGCTCCTATACACAAAAATAAGATTAAATAAGATTTCAACCACGTACCGGTACGGGGATGACCTTTCTGTGTTCCATTTAAAATTGGAACTGGTTGTCAAGACTAACACCAGAATGGAACGAGTTTTAGGAATAATCCCACTAAAGATGGGTTTGAGTTTTAAAATTGATCTCTCTCCCTAGGACTAAAGCACAGAAGTTATCCCCGTTCAGTCTAAATTATGACTGAAATAATATATTGTTTAAATCAATTAAATCCCTAAAAGTATTTGATATGCTTATATTATTTGGTTGAAATAATGAATTAAATAGATGGAATAATTCACTGGGTTGTTTAGCTCACCCTTCTCATTTTTCACATTTTAGGAAATTAATTTATCGACCTACATGGAAGGTTATTTATTAGGAATTCTTTTTATTTATTCCATTGTAGGGCATGTGGGCTCAAGCTAAATTATTTATTTCAGTTTTGAATTTATTTTCTACTGTAATAGATCATGTACTCAGAAATTCAGGATAAATAAATAAAGGATTTTATTTATGAAGCTATGAAATATTTTTGTACATAGACTTATATACCCAGGAAGTCTCTTAGAAAGAAGAACGTAGCACGTGCCCATCTCCCGGGCGGCCCAAGATTATTGATCAAAGAAAATTATACCGTTAGATGACGTGGACGATGGGGCTTGGGAGGCAGGGTGTTACATGCTGATAGAGTCCCTTTACCAGAGGATGCCACAGAACTCCAGATTGAACGATATGCACGGGAGTACATTCGGCAACTAATTGGAGGTTGCCTATTCTTGGATCAATCTAATAATTTAGTGCATTTGTATACTCGCCTTTGCTTGATGATTTTGACCAAGCTAATGAGTACTCATGGGGCAGTGCGACACTAGCATGGTTATATCATCAAATGTGTCATGGAGTTAACTACGAGAAGAAAGGGGTGTCAGGGGCCCTTATTTTCTTACAGTTGTGGGCATGGGATCGATTTCCTTTCTTGGCTCCATATAGAGTGGACCATGTTCACAATGATCATCATGCACATCTACCCATACCACTGCCATTGTGATATAGGTAAAGTGACATTTAGCTTAATAGTAGTCTTATAATCATGACACCATTGAAAGCAATTATATTTTTTCAATACTTATTCGTTGATTTGTGTGGAGAAATGTTCTGATAACAGCATAAGTTCCTATGCATGTCTTGGTTAAGTAAAGGGAGATGTTGGACATGCAATGTGCTAATCAGATAACTTTCAATACTTATTGTTGGCCAATATTGAAATGTCATAATGTTTGTTTTATACATTGATAATAACAATACTTTCATTGTTTTTTTAGGTAATTTGGATGTCATACACAAAAGACTTGATCAATGCATTGCCTGCATATTATCAGCGTGGCAAAGACATTTGGCGCACAGTTTTACTACTTATATGTTTTGCCATAGTCGAGTTACATCGGCTTGATCGTGTGTTAAGGCAGCTCAGAATGTATTAGGCTATCCCTGAGCAATGCAACACCCACATTGATCTCCATGATACGAATTTGATAGGTCAGACAGATTGTGATTGGCTTACACACCACAAAAAAATATGTTGACCAGTGGGAGGAACGAACTCAAAATTTGGCTAAAGGTGTACTTTATGAAGGTGAAGGAGCTCCAAACAGTAGTTACTATGATGCATACATGGGGTGGTACCGTCAATAATGCAAAGGTTTATGACAATAAATGGGGCTATGGTGAGAATGTGTTTATTTCATTGCAGATTCATGCTTTGATTAGTTGTCATCTACTTAACTTTTTTGTTTTTTTAATCCAGGTTAACCAATTAGCTCAAGTGCACTTAGTCAAAATTCAAATGATGCTTCTATACAAGAGATTGAGAGGGTTGCACAATCTACATTGGAATCTGTGCATGCAAAGTACATGATACAAGGGGAAGGCAAAGAGCATACACCAACCACCTACGATGCAGCTACTCCCAGTACCAGTGCTATTCCTTTAGATTCATTCACCATAATTCATACTATGACATCACACAAAGACACCTTGGTGTACCCAGGTATGTCTGTGGATCATGATCCATCTGATACTACATTCCAAGCTGAGCATGTATTGGGTGATGAGAGTTTGAGAACTATTGTTTGTGCAGATGAACTTAATTGGGTGAGAAGGGGCAAATAAGGGGATAGGCAATGCCAATGAGAAGTTACAAGCACTACTGAGGCACATAATACTCATTCAGATCATCCTCTTATGCAACCTCCGTTGCAACAGTATACTAGGGTGCACTCATAGCGTAATAAACGACGTCATTGGCCACTTTGTGGCATAGAATGCTGGTTGTTATTGTGGTTGGCTATGCATAGAAGTTACTTTAGTAATTGATATTTATGTAGTCATGTATTGACAAAAGCAATATAGAAACATTCCTTGGATGAGGAAACTTAAATAGCAAAGTTTACGTCCTGCATCAAAATCGCTTAATGAAAATAGCATATTTTATCTTGTGGGTGTCTTTATTTTGGTCTTTTTTTTTGTTTGATGGAACAATTGGTGCACTTCATGGAGTGGATGCATAAACCAATAAATCCTTTGGTGCATAAGCTACTGTAAGAATGGTTGGTGGAACTTTGACAAAGAAACTACAAGAACTTGGAGGGCTAGATGTTGTGTCTACGATTGCTTTGGATTGCCATTATGTAATGGAGGTATGTGTTGTGTTTTTGCTCCATCTGTCATATGTATGTTCATTTGTGATGGGATCACCTTGGAACAATGATCTTATCAGCTTGTTTTCATGTTACAGTTTCAATTATCAGTTTCTTATTGTGTTCAGTTATCAAAATTTTTTCAAGTGAATATTGGCAGTCAATATTTAATAGTAACATAGATCTTTACATCTTTAAAAAGTAAGTATTTATTCTTGACCATGTTGAGTGTTTATAAAAATTATGCATGTTTATTTGCTACAATATTTTCTCTTTGTTGGTCAAACTAACACCAAAATAAATAAATTTATGGGAACAAACAATTTCTATGCCAACTATGGGAAGACAATCTTGATGTGACTAAGTAGGGTTGAAGAAAGGGCCATGGACAGCTGAAGAAGACAAGAAGCTCGTCAACTTCATCCTCACTAATGGCCAATGCTATTGGAGAGCTATTCCTAAGCTTGCAGGTCACTGTTAATCACTGAAAGATTTAACCAGCTTCGAATACACCTGCTTTTACTTTAAACTACTTGAATCATATATTATACTGCTCTTTGTGACTGAATAGTGTGAAGACTTGATATCCTTTCTAAAAACTTGTCATTGTTGGAACAACATGCCAATAAATAGAATGTTTTTCTCCTTTTATGACGAAGAGGATTCAATTTATTGTCCCTTTGCTCCCCCTTCTCTGTGAAGAAGCAGTAATGCTTTCTTGTTATTTGTTGGGATTATAGATGTCATGGGTGCAATCTTGTGTCTTTAGCATATCATGTAATTTTCTTGCCCAAATTCATTGTTTCTAATGGAGTAAATTGTTTCTGTTTTGCATTATGTTTATAAAAAGTAAAGGAAATAAGGTGGAAAACACTAATAAGATATCTTTGTCTCTTTCCTTGTTTATAGCACAAAATTATTTAGCATTTAATAGTTGAAAAGGCTTTGGTTTACTGTTTGCTGATGTGGAATATAGGAAAGAAGGGAATCTACTATTTGCAAAAACAAATGCTGCAAATATCCCTGCCTCTTTGATTGAAAAGGGTCAACAGCGTGTCATTGATGCTTCACTTACTCTTATACATGAGAGGGCTAAGCTTAACGTAAGTTTCTGCACTAATATACTTCTCATTTTTATGTATAACTCTTGATGATTTTCCTTAATGGAATTTGTTCCTGAAAATGGCACATACCATGCACATGACTGGATATTGGTTACTCATAACTGTAGTTTTATGTGAGAATATAAAAGGCTGCAATTGTTATTCACTCTTTATATTATATTTTTGGTTTAGTAAATGACATAATTATAGGTACATTATACACTTATCTTTGCAAGTTTCATTTATTTATGGAGACAAATTAACTGAAGTCAGATTCCATTTTGGTAATAAGAAAACAGTAGAAAAGTCATTCACTTCACTAGTGATTTATGTTATCTAGATATTTTGACAATCCTAATAACATATATCTTTACCAACATTACCACAAAAAACAATTTTATGAACATCCAAAATACAATGTTATATAGTCTAATAATCCTTATGCTTATATATTTATCATTTTGCTCATTTCTTTATATATGTTTTCTTTGTTGCAATCCAGGAAAGGAATTAAATGATCCAAGGGTGCTAAATGATGTTGGTGATGTTCTTGTCCAAGAGATTCGAGATTGTGGTGAAGATGATGACAAATTGATGAATATCATTGGTGAATCCGTTAAGCTGGTGATGGAAGAGGTAAGCCACCTTTTTTAATAAAATCTATATAATTTTAAATGTTAAGTATTAGGAATGTTTAACTTATTTCAGTTAATATTCAGGATCCACTCTGCCCATTAGTTTTGGGTGGAGACCACTCAATATCTTTCCCTATTGCAAGAGCAGTTTTTGAGAAGGTTGGGTCTTTTCCTTTTTCCAGAGAGCTGAACTTTTATTTATGTTTGTATTAATTAATTGATGATAACTGACTTACAGATCCTAGAAGAACTGATAATCTCTTTTTTTGTTTTTTGGTTACATTAGAATAGTGGCACTATGGCCTCAAAAAATAGACGGAAGCAGCATCAGCCATAAGCATTGGCCTAATTCTGGGAGGAAGTTCCACTACACAATCATTGGAGCCAGTCGAAGCAATGCTAAGATTAGCCATGAAATCAGCACACTGATTTCCTTCCCTATACACATGATGTATTATGATCTCCCATTCTTGTTGAAGGAGTTATCCAATGTCTTTGATAATCCCATATAGAGGATGAAGTTCCCTTTGGCTAGTTTTTAAAAGTGCTAACACCACTTTAGAGTCAATTTCTACAATTACCTTATGAAAACATCTTTCCCAAGCAATGAGAAGACCTTGCTTGATTCCACTTAATTCAACGACCGTATTTGAGCATATGCCAATGTTGTCATAAAAGCCAACTATCCATTCTCCATAGTGGTTACGAAGGAGGCCCCCATAAGCTACTATACCTGGGTTCCCTTTAGCAGCTCTGTCAGTTTTCACCTTTATCCAGCCATAAGGTGGGGCAAGCCAGGCAACCCAACGTTGCCTGGAGATAGCTTTACAACCCTCCTCCCTATCAAACACCATGCAAAGGTCATTAGCAAGGGTTTTCCACTAGAACCTAAGTCTCGATAGAGAGTCACGATTTCCCTGGATCAAGGTTTTATTCCTAGACTTCCAAATATTCTAGAGAGTAGCCAGAAATTAGATGCACCACAGTCGAGCGATAGGCGATGAGGCCCAGTTCCTAGTATTAACTTCTACCCATCTGTACAGGGGGGTATAGAAGAAACAATTAGGGAGGGTTTCCTTAAAGAGGTTGATCCAAACCTTTTTGGATTCCTGGCAATCTCGAACAACATGAAGGATGTTTTTAGTCCCTCCAGAACAACGTTTGCAAATAGGCAACTGCGACAATCCTCGTGCAAACCGAACTTCTTCAGTTAGAATCTTGTTGTAAGAAGTGAGCCATAAGAACCATTTGATTTTTTGAGGAACCAAGAGGCGCCAGATCCAATTCCACTTGTTTGAGTCAAAATCAATCCTAATTTGAGCTACGAGAGAGTAAGCTAATCGGACTGTGAAAGTGCCACTCGCTGATAGTTTCCAAATGAGTTTATCTTCGTTATCCTGGTAAGGAATTTGCACCCCAAGCACAAGATTTCTAATTAGCTCAGGGGGTGGATCTGTGAAGTTCTGAAAGCGCCATCTTCTATTTTCGTCTAAGGCATCACTAAGTTTTAGATTAACATCAACTGTAGATTGAGCAGAGGGGATCGGCTGAGATAAGGGTTGGTCTGTGCACCAAATATCTTACCAGAAGGAAATGTTTTGTCCATTAAAGACCCTCCACTTTAAACCTTTCTTCAATAGTTTCATTCCCCTTAAGACACTCTGCCACCCAACAGATGCTGAGGAGGTGCGTTTCAGATCGATCATTGATTGATGTTTCACATACTTTTGAAGAAATAGGCGAACCCACGAAGTGTTCTTGTTTTGAAGCACTTGCCATGCGAGTTTGGCAAGGAAAGCTTCATTAATCCAACTGATCCGACGGATACCCATACTCCCTGCCTCTTTCGGCATGCACATCCTGTCCCAGTTGACCAAGTGGATTTCGTGCCGATCAGAGGAAGTGCCCCATATAAAATTTTTATTTAATCTGTCAATTTATCTGCATATGTGCTTAGGCATCTGCAATCCCTGTGGCAAATAGGATGCCATAGGTATGGCTGTTGACTTTACTAGCTCAATTCGTCCGGTTTAGTCAACAACTTGGCTTTCCAACCAGCCATTCGATGTTGAATATGGTCTAATAAAGGTTGAAAGACTATTCCCTTCTATGACTAAAGTCCGAGAGAGGGAATCCCAAGTATCTTCCAATATTCTCGATCCAATTTATACCCAAAATGTTGCTTATTTTCCGCGCTTTCCTAAGAGAAACATTGCTTGAAACCACCATCTTGGATTTTGCAAAGTTGATTTTTTGCCCAAATTGGTTACAAAAAGCCCCAAGAGTCTGAAGAAGATTACGGCTCTAACCATTAGAAGCTTTGGCAAAGATTATTTAGTCATCGGCAAAGAACAGATGCGAAAGTCTCCCTTTCGATTCAACTGAACATGATGCCACCTCTTCATAGAAATTTTTGTGAGGATGAGATGCGACAGGTGTTCCATACTCAACAAGTGATAATGGGTGTCCTTGGCAAAAACCTCTTGAGGTTTTGAACTCAGGCGTGGTTTCTCCATTCCAAAGAACTGCCATTACAGGAGAAGAAACACAAAACATTATAAGTTTTATAAGGTTATCAGGAAATTGAAAATACCTTAGAGTTTGATGCAAGAATCCCCAAGAAATTATGTCATAGGCTTTCTCCAAATCAACTTTAATGGCCATGAACCCATGTTTTCCTCTCTTCCTCGTTATGACATGAAGGGCCTCCTGTGTTGCCATGATGCTATCAATCGTGCTTCTTATTGGGATAAAGCTATGTTGGAATTCTCCTACAAGCTTTTCAAGAGAGGGTGCATCCTATTAACAATAGTTTTGGTTAGAATCTTGTAAATAACATTGCAAAGACTTATCAGCCGAAATTAGTTCACGTTGGTGATCGAATCGATCTCAGGAATCAGCACAATATAAGTCATGTTCAATTTTTCCTCAAATAATCCTTCCTTCCATGCTTTCATAATGCATTTAATTATATTAGGACCTACTATTCCCCAATTATGTTGATAGAATCCTACAGGGAAGCCATCTGAGCTTGGGGCCTTCCAAGGTTGCTTAGAGAAAATCATAGCTTGAATCTCTCCTTTAGTGATTGGCCTGCCTAGCCAGACCATTGCATCTGGATGCAGAAAGTTACCTACTTCGTGGTTATCCTCCCTGCCCGCAAAAACTTGCTCGTTGGTAAAAAGGTCCCTGAAGTATTTCCCAACATGATTTCTTATTTTCTCCTCTTCATGTCACCATGTATTGTTAATTTTTAATGCCCGAATACGAGTGATGGCTCTTCTTTGCAACGTATAGGTGTGAAAAAACTTCATATTGAGATTGCCCTCCTTAAGCCATTTTATTCCGGACTTCTGATGCCACAATAGTTCTTCCTAATGTAGTGTGATATTTAATTCCCGGATCAGTTGTGCTTCCAGTTGATTGAGATATTTATTCTACTGATAGTGGGGTCTCCTCTGGATTTTCTCAATCCTAGTCTTTAGATCTCTTTTCCTTGTGTAAATATTTCCAAAAATATTTGTGTTCCATTCCCTTAATTTAGGTGCTAAATTTGCAAGCTTGTCATATAAATCCCTATTCCCATCCCTCCAATATTGTTGAAGCATTTCTTTGAAATTCTCATGCTTCTGCCATGCTGCTTCAAAGCGAAAAGGGCAATTGGATGGATTAGTCGCCTGTTTGGGATGTGTTTGAAGCATGATAGAGCAATGATCCGAATGAGAAGATGGTGAATACTGGCTTCGGGGAACCGAGTTCTCCAGTCTATGGAACACATCCCTCTGTCTAAACGTTCTTTAATTAGTTGCATCCCTGAGCACATATTCGTCCACATATATTTCTATCCCACAAATCCCAGATCCATTAAATTACATTCTTTTATCATGCTGTTAAAGTAGTTTGTTCTTCTAGTAGAAAATCTACCTCCAATCTTCTCATCCTCCCTAGTGATGTCATTGAAATCCCCCATTATAATCTATGGTGCATCAAATTGTTTTGCCTTTTTTATGAGCGTGTCCCACTGTTGCTTTCTAATGAGCTAGTTTGGATTTGCATAAATGGTAATTAGAAGATATTTATATCCATTAGGTTCAGTAATTTCACACCCTATGATAAAGTCAAGCGACCACTTAACTTGGAGGTTAACTATGTTGTTGTTCCATAAGAGGAGCATTCATCAACTTACTCTCTGTGAGAACACTACAAATTTCAAAACCTTTGGATTCTGCTCAAGATAAGGGATTCGAGGTTCCATACTTTGTGTTTCTAGACAACATAATATATCATGTTTTACAGAAAACCAAAGCTCCTTTGCATGAATTCTGAATCTGGAGCTGGCAACTCCTCTGCTATTCCATGTAACTACTATCATTGTTAACTCACAAAGTGATAAGAAAACTTTAGTTCACCTAGCGAGCTAATTGTTATGCTCCCGTCTTTAGGTATCCAAGCTATCATTTACTGAAGGAGTCTTCATTTGACCCTCATCCTCTTCCATTTCAATGACTTCTTTCCCTATTTGTTGACTATCCAGTGGCTCCTTTGAAAATGCATTAATAGGGTATTCAATGCCCAGCAATTGTTGCTTCCCAAAACCGTCCACCATTCTCCAGTCCTCCATTCTTTCTACCATGCCATATTCGTCCTGCACCATCTGCAACTTAATATTTGAGGTGGTTTTAGTTCCCCTGTTATATTTTTTAATTTCCATCCCTTGTCTTGGGATCATCCTTTGTTCATTCTTTGTAGGATAGTTATTTAGTCTATTATTTTTATCCCTTTGAAGTTGGCGATCCATATCTTTTGCATTGTGACTCATACAATTCTTGCTCGTTCCTGTGGCTTTATTCAAATAGGCATAGAACTCTTCGATTTGTGTTCATTCATTCCTTGACCCTTTTGTCCGCTAACCTCCTCCCTCATCCTATCACCTCCCTCTATTTCCAGCGCAATATATTGATTTTCAATTGTGCTGCGTTGGTAATTCACTTGCTCCAAATTAATATCATTTCTAGCTCGACTGTTCCTTCCCTTCCTTCTCCATTCCGCCATTATCCAGGGACCATAAATCCTATTTTCTTCTTTTTGCTCTTCCTCAGGTCTTAACTAGAGTTCCTATTCACTGAGCGAGTCCGCTTCATTACAATTATTTACATCTCCTGTTGGCTGGGATTCTTCTCTTAAGGAACAATTCCCTTCATTATGTCCAATCCTACCACACTTGAAGCATATAAGATGAACACTCTCGTATTCGACCTACAGCTCCAAATTATCCACAGTGATTTTGGGTATTAGAGGACACTCTAGATCCAGTTCAATACACAGTCTTGTAAACTGCCCTCTCATTGTCATCATTGTGTTTTTTTCTGTCTTAATGAACTTCCCAATAGCGTTCCCTATTTTCTCTATGTAACACTCCGTATTTTAATTGAACACATAAATTATGTTAGAAAAAAGTAAATGCGTATAAATACACGTAATGTACAGATTACGCGTGTACGTACGGTTAATTATGCAATCGTATTACAAATACACGTTACGTGTATGAATTATTTAAATTAAATTATTTAGTTGAAATAATTGGTTGAAAAAAAAAGAAGAAAATAAAATAATAAATAAATAA
The DNA here is from genome assembly GCA_030144865.1 of Tinospora cordifolia. NCBI lineage: Eukaryota > Viridiplantae > Streptophyta > Magnoliopsida > Ranunculales > Menispermaceae > Tinospora > Tinospora cordifolia. The sequence continues at coordinate 20,894 of JAJIYU010005367.1, forward strand.
ATATAAACAATATGGCCATTGAGTGATTAATGGGACGTTGCATACAAAATTAGTAGTGAATTGGTTACATGGGAGCAATTAAATGGAACAACAATTTCATGTAATGGGTAATCCAAATAAACAAACCAAAATTCATGTGTTAATATATTTTAGCTAAGTGGTCACGTGATGCTCAAATGGGTTGCATATATATATATATATATATATGAGGATGGGTGTTTGATGAACTTAGGCAATATGTAATGTAGAGGATCAAGTGGGACGGTGCATGCAAGCAAAGTGGAGCAGCAGCTTGACATATATACAATTAGTAGTGGAGCTAATGGGACAGATGGTGTTTTGTAAATGAATAGGTAGGCACGTGAGAATGATGGTGGATATTAATGAGATCGTGGACTTGCTCTTCAATTTTGCATTCTCTTCTTTCTTTCATTTTACAATTACAGAGAGCGTTTTTCTTCAGTTCCACTACATACAAAGAACGACAATGGAAAAGAGAAAATCCGATTTTTCGCTAGTTTCGACGTGTAGGTAAGCCTTTTCTCCAAATTTTAGATACATAAGTGTTAATTAAGCTACGTACTACAATCCTATCGGTGTAATTTTTATTAAAATTGGTATTTTATAGCCGTACCCAAAAATTGAGTATTTTCCTACAGTGAGTAAAACTCAAAAAAAAAATATACCAAAACATTCCTGGTGATAAGTAAGTCCCAGATATGTGGTTAGATTTTGTTCATTTATCTGTAGGTGTCAAAATAAATACCCAAAGTTTTATAACCTCTTAATAGGCTTTTGATAGTGTTAAACCCCAATGAAAGCTTGACTTGAAGCTATAAAAATGTAGAGAACGAAAATACGTACCTATCGACACCAAAATTATGAATTTTTGATATCAATTGAAATTTTGGTAAACGATTAAGCAATGGAATTTTTAAGAAAAAATATAGAAAATTACGAAAAATATGATTTAAAAGCATATTTAAGTTATTTTCTGCCGTAAAAATATTTTATATGAGCAGGAAATTAGTTTTTGTGATTATTGAGATTATTCGAGTTAATGCGCATCAATACGTGAGATCTGATGTGCGTGTATGATTAAAAATGAGAAATAAATACGTTAGAAATTGATTATAGAAATGAATTTGAATTTGATTGGTGCTTTTGAAATTATTTTAATAGGATAATTGTGGTGAATTGAGTATAGAGGTTGAAATAGATACTGGAAATTGATTGACAATAATTTTGGTGAGTAATATTTATTTTTGGGTATTTCGAAAAATATTGTTTTATGTCTAAAACTTCTGATTTTTCTTAAACATGAATGGATGCACCAGATATGATATGAAATGATGGATTATATATTATTGAATTTTACAATAAAGGTTGGAAAAGCTGGTTATTTACCAAATAATGAGTTACGTGCCAACGAGATTTAGTGTTGGTATTCTATGAGTATATCTTTATCTTTGTTATTTATATGACATTGTAGATAAAAAATGGTTTGAATGTAAGCATGTTATTGATATGAGCATATGTTGCATTTGATTTGGCTTTCATGAAATTTTATT
>JAJIYU010005368.1:0-22621 GCA_030144865.1 Tinospora cordifolia
TGTTATGCATGTTTAGAAATTAAGAATATTGATGCATGTTATACATGAATTGTGCCATGAATAAATATTTAATGATTCATGTTTTGTATATGTTGCATCGATGATTTAATCTGATATTGTGTGTTTTATCACTAAGAAAATATTAAATAATGATTCAATCCACGTACTGGGGCGATGATGGACTGCATAGTGTCATCGTGTATGTTCCAACCCCCGACCCGGCTTGCCGGTTTACCATTGACGATTTTGAAACTGGGTTTTCAAGAGTGATCCCACTTCATAGATATTGGGGTTTGAGTTTCCGTTTGTCATTCTCTCTCCCTACAATGTGGAACACAGAGATTAAACTCTTTCGGTTCGAATGTCAACTATAAACAAGAAATTTGTTTGAATCGCCTAATGTACTAAAGTGTTTGATATACTTGGTTTGTTTGAATTGAAATAATGATTTAGATGTTTAGAAAGATCCATTGGGCTACGTGCTCACCCCTTCCTTCTATTTTTCAAGTAATTGATTTACATGAAGAATATGAAAATTAGTTAGGTTCTTTTATTTAAAAAGTTTTTAATTTCTATGTAAGGGCATGTTGCCCAAGTTTTGAATATTCCGCTGTAACAGTTTTTCTTCAAGATCAAATTATGTACTCAATTTTATTTAATTAATTGAGTTTATGAATTTCAGTTATTTCTTATACTATTACCTTTTTAAATTCTTAAATTTAAGTAATCTTTGTTAAATATAATCAAGGCATGAAATAATTGAAATAAAAAGAAAGTCAAGTGTGTGTCACTTGTAAAGTAACACCGGCCCGGCCCGCCGTTTAGTTTAACCCACCGTCAAGAGAATGGTGGTCGTGTCCAATGCTTAAAGATACGGGGGTTGGGGTGTTACATTGAATGTTTAGAAGCATGCTAGGGATGTGTTTGACAGTTGTTAGGATGAGTTCTTGTCTTTATAGTGTTGATAGCATGCTATGTGATTTATGAATATTAAATACTATTTAGATGATATGCTATATGTACCTTGTGAAGCCTATTAAAATGTGTTGTTTATTTATATCTAGAATAATGATACTATGAGTATGGTAGTGGTCCCTAAATAAAGATGATCAAGAGACGTAACCATGTATCGGTGTGGTGATGCTAACACTGTACCAGTGGTCTAGTGTCATCTTCGTGTTCCCAACCCTAGGTGGGTTTTAATGCTATTGTGGCAGTAGTAAGATGAGACTGATAATTGAGTTGAAACTTCAATCCTAAGATAGGGTCATGAATAGGTAACTAGCCTGTGGACATTACTTTAGATATTTTGGGCCTAATGGGGGATACTGAGGAAGGTCCTTTGGGTCTTAATGTCAACTCAAAACATTTGAACTGTTGAATCACATAATGCTTGATAAGTGTTTGCATGTTTTGTATTTTGACTTTAATAATGCTTGAGATGTACTATGCATGATCCACTAGGCTTTTAAGCTCACCCCACTTACTCTTTTTCAGGTAACCATTGAAGATACTGACAAGTAATTGAAAATAATCATCAATCATAGTATGTCTCTCAGTTGAGGATGTTGTAGGATATGAACTTTATTTTTATTTTTCTGATGTAAGGCATGTGACCCACCATGTTTAACTCTATTTATCATTTAGAGGTCGGCCGTTGAGCCAGATATTAGTTGTTGAAACTCGGCCATAGGGCCCAAAGATTTGTTTTCAATTTTGATATTAAATTAAAGTCTTTTTCAATTATTATATGATCCCAAGGTTATTGTTAATCTGTTTCTATACTAGTTTATTTATGCACTTTTGTACTATATGGCCTAGTGCAACCAGAAGATGAGATGATTGATGCGAGAAATAGTAATATTCCAGTTCTTGAATGGAAAGCAGGAGTGACTGCATACAAATGTAATTATGCCTTAAGCTGTGAGACAAATACATTGCCTTTGATGAATGATAAAGGTTTGGGAGCCAGGGTATTACAAAAGTGGTATCAGAGCTTAGTCAGTAGACATATCGAGCCAAGTTAGAGAGAGTTGACTCATCAGGTAAGACTTGTGCTTCGAATTAACTTAAAATGCCCTTCCTCCTGTTTTGAAATTTAAAATCATTTTGAAAGGTTGTTTTTCAAAAGGGATATATGTTTTCAAATATTTTGTTTGGATACAAAGATTACGAATTAAGCTCATAGTGGGTAATTCTTGTCCCGATTAAAGCTAAACATTGAAAGGGAGATGAGTTATCCCATTTTAGAAGGTCAGTTGCTAAGCATACTTTGGTCTTGCCGCCCAACTAGAGGTTATTATACCAGCTCATACAGGTAGTCGAAGTTGAAAAACACGATTATTTTCTATGAGAAAACTTGAAGGTGGAATTTATGGGCAAAGAAACTCAGCAGAGTATAAAGATGGAACTAAAGGTGATATTAGAAAAGGGATATGGGTTGTTGGTTCTATGGAAGGACCTTTCAGCCAAGAGAAGAGACCCTAGGTTTAGAAAAAAAATGACCATAGGCAAAACCTTAGGTGTTGCAAGGGTGGCACAATGGATCGTAAATGAAAGTATTTGGGACATAGGTTAGAGACTGAAAACATTTGAAAACGAAGCACTTGTTTGGTCAAGACAAGAGATCGAGAGATCCTGTATCTTTGGTTTCTACATGGTATGGGACGCATAGGAATTCAAAAATATAAGGAATCTTGGACTCAGAGATTGACAGACCATGTGTGGTGAATGATCGGTGACTTTAGAAGAACTTGTTTTCCTATGCCTAGTTGGTATGGGATGATTAAGTATAGTGGAGCTTGGGAAGCCTTAATCGTTGAGACTTTTGCAAAATTGTTTGGATGTAGTAAGATCTTCGGGTAAAAGCCTGTGTCAATGGGCAAAAGTGGTATGGGACACTCGAACTTGGAGGTATGGGTGGAAGCTTGGAACTTCGCTATGCTAGCGTTAAATTGTATGGTTAAATAATTGTTTGAATGTATGCTACATTCATGAATATGTATATCACTTGTTTTGTGATCATCAAAACCAATACTCTATACCCGAAAATATTAGAGGACGTTGAAAATCCTCAAACAGAACTTAGAAGCATAAATTGGTAGGTCATTAAACAACTCAAGAACCTAGGGATATGAATCTAGAGTCATGATAGCTCAAACAAAAACATGAGGAAATTGAAAAATGACCTAGGAAAGATAGCTAGTATCATAGGTCTAGAAAAACATTTTGTATCTCAGGGATAAGGAAAGATGAGTTTTGTATACACCCAAATTAAATCGAATTGAGAATACAATTTTATGTTAGAATATCGCTTCAGATACTAAAATGGCTTTTGACTTGCAGATAATGGCAAGAACTGGCGAAAATGGGACAAGGGCTGAAAATATTGATGAATCTGGTTAAAGGGATCAAAGGACATTGACGACAACAATAACTCCAGTTGGAACGATGTTATTACCAAAAATGGTGACTGAGATCTCACGACAAGCATTCGAGCAAGTTGTGAGGGCAGTGCTACAGGTGTAGCCATAGGCGATGCTAAAATCGCAGATACAAGTATAGCACCAGGAGCAGATTATGAGGCAATAGCTAGCGCCTATGCCTGAGGTTCTAGTCTGTCAGAGGGCACAAGATGACATTAAGGATAAGGAACAAAAGGCAATATTGTTGGAGTTACAAAAACTTCACTCATCTCAGTTTGATGGCACATCAGACAACATAATAGTCGATCACTAGTTCTAGGAGCTCGAGGGGCATCTGGATGTGTTAGGGGCAACAGGTCCCAGTAGAGTTGCACTAACCACCCATCATTTTAACAGACTAGCTAGGAGTTGGCAGAGGATGCTAAAGCTAGATCTAAACAACAATGTCCAACAGGTGAACTGAGAAGAATTTAAGGAGATAATTTATGAGAAATTCTTCCCAGAGGCTACGCTGAGGAAGATGCAATTTGATTTCGTCAAGTTAACCTAGAGGGACTGGATGGTAGCCGAATACGAGATCAAATTTACTGAATTGGCCAAACTTTTACTTGAGCTAATCAGGGAGGAGAAGATGAAGGCCAACTGATTTACAGAGGGTCTCAAGATCGAGATCCAAAAGGTGATAAGGCCAATGGGCCTAAAGACGTACAGAGACGTTTTGAAAAAAAAATTGATATTGGCCCAAAAACTCAACTTTGAGTAGAAGTTGAGGAACAAGAACAAGAAGCCGAACAATGGCAGAGAGTTCCAAGGGAACTAGAAGAAATAGAACAAGAATCACCCATAGAGGTAATAGAACAATAATCGAGTAAGCAAACAGTTGGCTCATAGAAAAGGAGCTTGCTACAATTCTGGTCATAAAGGACACCTTGCGAAAGACTATCATAACCAAGAGTCACAAAGGTAGAATTAGGGATAAAACAACGACAAGGGTGGAAACCAAGGTGGTCATGGACAGCAACACCCATAACAACGCCAACATCAACCCCAATAGCAACAACAAGGCAGATAGAATCAAGCCCAAGTATTTGCAATAGAAGATGGGTAGGCAAACCCAGTTTCTACTATCAAAGGTACATTTTTATTATTTAATGTTGTTGTTAAGATATTGTTTGATTCGAGTGCTACTAAGTCGTTTGTGTTTGAGGACTTACCTAAAATGTTACAATTAGTGACTGTCACACTACTAGAACCATTATATGTGTCCACTCCCTAAAGAGATATCGTAGTTACCCAGAAAGTTGATACATGTGAATTAAGATTTGGAGACAAATTGATAACTACCAACCTTAGGGTATTACCTTTCCAAGGTGTGATGTGATATTGGGCATGAACTAGTTGACTCAACATCGGGTTTAGATTAATTGCCCAAGATGGAGAGTTACATTGACTCTATCATCTAGATAGTTAGTAAAAGTCAATGGGGATATGCAGCGACTACCTCAGAGTCCTATGATAGTCATGTTACACTGTTTAAAACAGAGTGAGGACTTCAAACAATTGCTAGAAGAAGATATTGGATCTAGAGAATCTAAAAAGATTTCGAAGATACCCGTAGTACGAGAATATGCAGATGTGTTCTCATCTGATTTACCTAGACTACCACCACATAGAGAGGTAGAGTTCAAGATCAAACTGCATCCAAGCAAAAATTCTATAGTCATTCCTCCCTATAGAATGGCGCCACTAGAGTTGATTGAACTCAAGACACAACTAGATGAACTCCGTGAAAAGGGATTCATTCGACCCAATAAATTACCATGGGGAGCTCCAATATTATTTGTAAAAAAGAAAGATGGATTCATGAGGTTGTGCATCGATTATCAAAAGTTAAATCAGGCGACAGTAAAGAATAAGTATCCCTTGCCTAGGATAGATAACCTGTTCGATCAATTAAGAGAAGCCACTCATTTCTCTAAGATTGATCTTAGGTTAGGATATCATGAATTTAGAATCCAAAAGTCAAATATACACAAAACAACCTTTACAACTCAATACGGGCATTTTGAGTTCACAGTGATGTCGTTTGGTTTAACTAATGCACTAGCTGCATTTATGGATATGATGAACCAAGTGTTTAGCTGATACCTTGATCAATTTGTAGTAGTATTTGTAGATGACATCTTAATATATTCTAAGTCAAAAGATGAACACTTAGAACACTTGAGGATTGTGTTGGAGACTCTTAGAAGGAATTAATTGTATGCTAAGTTCAGCAAGTGTGAATTATGGATGAAGAAGATCAAGTTTCTTGACCATGTAGTATCGACTGAATGCATCTTTGTAGACTTTAATAAGGTGGAAGCCATCATGGATTGGAAGTAACCCAAAACAGTTAAGGAGATCAAAAGTTTCTTAAGCCTTGTTGGATACTATCGAATATTCATCTAAGATTTCACCAAATTGGCCAAACCTATGACCAAACTAACTAGAAAGGGAGTCAAGTTCAAATGGGATGAGAAGTGTGAACAATCATTCGAAGAATTGAAAAAGAGATTGACTTTGGGCCCCATCTTAGTCACTCCTATCCATGATGTTGAATATGTTTTATATACATCCCTTATTGAATGGATTGGGCATCATCTTGATGCAAGAAGGAAAAGTTGTTGCATATGCCTCAAGACAACTTAAGATCCACGAACAAAATTATCCAACCCACAACTTAGAATTGGCCGCCATTGTATTTCCCCTAAAATTTGGAGACATTACCTCTATGGTGAGAAGTTTAATCTGTTTTCAAATCACAAGAGTTTGTAATACCTCTACACCCAAAATGAGTTAAACCTCAGGCAACGGAGATGGAGGGAGTTCCTTAAAGACTATAATTTCTAACTACACTACCATCCAGGGAAGGCCAATGTGGTGGCTGATGCCTCAAATAGAAAATTCAATAAACGAGAGGAGGAAAAGGGTCAAATGTATTAGTTAATTGAGGATTATAACTTGGGTGTGACTTCAAATGAGAAACAGGCTCATCTTTACAACATGACTTGCTAACCAATTCTTCTACACCAGATCAGGGATGAGTAAATGCAAGATAAGTGGGTCACAAGTCTAATAGAAGGAGTTGAACAAAGAAAACATACTGAATTCAGGTTAGATATTAAAAAAAATATCCTAAGACTTAGACATAGTATTTGTGCGCTTCATAATGGATAAAGTAAGCAAACCATATTAGACAATGCCCATCAGATTGAGTACATGATGCATCCAGGCGGTAACAAGATGTATCAAAACCTTAGAAAGATGAATTGGTGGTGAGGAATGAAACATAGCCAAGTATGTTTCTAAATGCCTAATCTGTCAGCAAGTAAAGGCCGAACACAGAAAACCCACCAGAATGTGACAACCACTCCCAATCCTTGAATGGAAGTGGGATAACATTGTCATGAACTTTGTCATTGGATTACCTTGGAACCAGAAAGGAGAAGATATTGTATGGGTAATTGTGGATCATCTCACTAAGGTGGCACATTTCTTGCCCATTAGATCCACAGACCAAGTCAGTAAGCTGGGAGAACTCTAAGTGAAAGAGATAGCACAACTTCATGGCATGCCTAAAACCATAGTGTCAGATAGAGACTTTCGATTCATATCACGGTTCTAGCAAAATCTACATAAGGAGTGGGCACTTGACTCACCATGAGCAGTGCTTTCCATCCTCAAACTGATGGTTTGTCTGAGAGAGTCATTCAGATACTAAAAGACATGCTGAGATCTTGCACCTTTGACTTTAAGGGAAACTGGAGCAAGTACTTACACCTGGCAGAGTTTTCCTATAATAATAGTTATCAAGAAAGTATAAAAATAGCTTTGTATGAAGCTCTCTATAGGAGGCCCTGTAGATCACCAACCTGTTGGGCTAAACTTGAGGACCATGTGCTTACTAGGCCCAATCTAGTGGAGAAGATGAACAATCAAGTAAAATAAATACATAAGAGATTGACCACAACACAGAGTAGACAAAAGAGTTACATCGATAAAAAGAGAAGACCCCTTGAGTTTCAAGTGGGTGGTAGAGGGTTCTTGAGGATAAAACCTTAGAAAAGAATCAAGAGGCTCAGATACGAAAAAAAAGTTATCATCTAGATTTATCAGTCCACTCAAAATACTTAGAAGAATTAGAGAATGCACCTACGAGTTAGATCTACTAAACAAAATGTCCTCAGTTCACAATGTGTTCCATGTGTCAATGCTGAGGAAGTATGAACGTAACCCATCTCACATAATCTATTAGGAGGAGGTGGACATCCAAGACGATGTCACGTATGTAGAAGCAATAGTTAGGATCCTCAACCGCAAAGTACAGAGCTTGAGAACGAAAGACATTCCCTTAGTCAAAGTTCTCTAGAAGCATCATAGAGTGGAAGAGACAACTTGGGAGCTAGAAAGCGAGATGGAGAACAAATACCCAGACCTCTTCACCAAAAATACCTGACCAGACAACATTGAAATGAGTAAGTACAAATTTTGAAGATAAAATTTATTTTCAGGGAGGTAGATTTTAATACCCTGAAAAATTTTTGAATATTAAGAATATACAAATGAGTTCATTAAATACCTAGATGTAGAATAATAATTTGCCTCTTGAGTGTAAAATGGTAAATTCACATGAAAAGTAAAAGAAAATTATCACTATCTTAATTATCCCATAAGTAATTTAAAAAAAAAAGATAAAATAAATTAAAATATGAGTAGGAGAATAGGATGGTGGGATATATTAAAATATGAGTAGTGGAATGGGGTGGTGTTAATATGAATAGTGGAATGAGGTGATTGGCTAAGGATGCCTATAACTAGCACCCTTCTCTTCCCCTCAAACCATCAAGTAATGAGATGGGACTAAGAAACACAAATGACCTCAATCTTCAAATAAGGTCCTGAATAAGTAACTAGTCTTAGGGACAACCTTTGGATGATATCTTGGACCACAGGAGGACAACAAGGAGGGATCCTTTCAATTTTAACACCTATTATTTAGGAGTAAGTGACATATGTGTTTATTTGGTTGAAATAATGATTTACATATTTGGATTGATTCATTGATCTCTTTAAGCTTGCCCATTTTTAAATTTTTTCAGGTACACATTGACCAAAGGTCGGCGTAAGCTCATGGGAACATTCCTTCAACATTTATTTTATCAGTCTAGTAGTTTTATTTTGGTTGGGCATGTTGACCCTAGTTTATCTATTTTTTTTAGTTTGAGACTTGTTTTATAGATTCATATAGGCCACTGAATCTCTTGTCGCACTATTTGAATTATGTCTTTTTGAAAGATTAAATTGTTATTTTATTTGAAAGTTTTTAATTGATTTAACTTGCTTAAAGGTTTTAAATTATATTTTTGACTATTGAGAATCCATGTGGCTAGAAAATATCATAGAGTTGAGATATACACAGATAAAGAATGATTTAGTAATGTCTCGTCTCTCAAGTGACCTTGATGAGCTATCCGTGCATGATGAATGATTAGTTAATGTATCACTTTCATTTAATGTTGTATTAACTGATCATATTATTTTTAATAATGAATCCAGTTAATATTGATATTTATAACCTCAAAGGTGGCTATTAGTAGGTGGGTGGTACTAACTTGGAGGTTGGCATGTACTAACCAAGAGTTTAGCTTGCCGCCTAGTGTGACACCCCGACCCCCGCTCTGGGAACCATCCACTGCCACGAGTCACATCGGGGCCCAGCGCTGAGACTCACACTCTTTCAGCTACTATGCCGTGCATGCGGGATAAATCACATCAATCCTCAGACGCTGGAGATCAGGATTGTCACTAACCATTCTTCAAACCATAAAATGCTTACCCATCCTTTCTATTAATCTAAGTGGACTAAAATAAGAAAATCATTTCATACAACTGTTCAACTAACAGTAACTTATATCAAAAGTATGTCATCGGATTTTTATAGAAATTATTCACAATAAATCAAGATACTACAACGAAAATCAACTATCAAAAAAACACAGCTAATATTGTACAATTCATTTATACCAAGAAAAATGTACACTTCCTTTGCAGGTAAAACATTTCTTCAAAAACTTACCTACTATTCACAGTTTAAAACAAATGCAGTGTTTCAAAATTTATATTACAAATATATAGTAAAATGGGCAACATGCCCCAATTTTCCTCACAAAATAAAATCGCCATTTAAAACAATTTCAAAATAAAAATAAACCAAAGTCCTATGGTAACCTCTCAGTGAAGCTACCCTACATCCTCTAGTCCATTAGTGTACTCAACCTCTATGAGTACCTGTAAAAAAAAGTGGGGTGAGCTCGAGAGCCCAGTGGATCATCCCTACACATTACTAGCATTATATAAATCAAAATTCAAAACATGCACAAACTTTCATACATTAATCGTTTTAAGTATTCATTTGTTTTATTGCACTCTAAGACTGAAAGAGATCTTCTCTCGGTGTCCCTCAGTGTCTAGAAATCGATCTTAGTCAGTAACGTCTTGAGCTTTGCTATTGTTCATGACCCTAACACACATCTAAGAATAGGTGCAATGGTGTACGACCATTGGTCACTTGTTTGAGGAACCCTCAACTGTTGTAGGCAGCTCCATTAAGAACATTGAAGATGGGATCCGAAAGATGTCGTGCGGCAAATATGGCTACGTCCATGAGTCGTCCACAGATGCCACCATCGCCCTGGTACGTGAAATTTTAAGTCTTAGTTTGATCTTCTTTAGTTTCAATAGATTTCATTCCATACCATATCATCATGCAAGGTAGTTAAATCATGTAGCAAGTAATAAATAATTAAATATTATGCTTCATATTCTATCAAATATTGGAAGTATATAACCACACATTATGCTTCATACTCAATCAAATACTAAAAGTACATAACTAGACATTATGTTCAATTGTCAGTCAAAACATTCAAGAATCATACACATCCTAACATGCCTGTAACATCTTAGGCTACACAAACATCATGCTTTAAACTTTAAGTCTACATAATACTAGTGAGCAAAAGAATCTCACTCACCTGTATATGTTAGATGAACCCTTGCGCCACTCAACAAAGATCGTTGCTATTTGACACTCACTACTTGTCAATCTGAAATCAACATTCATAAATTTAATTTTTTGAATCATCGAAACGCCCAAACTACGTCAATAATTATCATACATATCCAATCAAGATTATTCATATCCAATTCCAATAAAGGGGCTCCCTAAAATCTCTTTTTACAATATCAACACGCAAAACTATATTCATTTTCTTCTAAATGAAAATAAAACATATTTAAAACTGAGCATTACTTCAAAGGATGAGTGGATCGAGTTTTATTACTTTTCCAAGGAATTGCACCTTTAGAAACCCTCAAACTAGGTGAAATTCTGCTGGATCCATCTAAAATTGCAAGTGAACAGTTAAAACTTTCAAAATTTAGTCTTTAATCAGTAAACTCTTAGTTTAGAAGGAAGATCCAAGCTTACTTGGTTCAGGATCACTTTATGCGTCAAAAACTCTCAAATCCTTAGTTCTGATACTGAATCTACATAACTTATCTAAATGAATCTTAAACTAAAATGATTGAGAGGTTAGGATTCCTACCTTAGGCATTTAGATCCTCTTTGGATTAGCTCTGGATCGTTTCTCAAAAACTCTGGGATGATTTGGAGAAATCCATGAGTGAAATGACAAAATTAGGGCTTGAATTTTTTTAAATATCGCGTAATGACCGCGGTCAGCACTTTAATGACCATGGTCACTCATGTGACCCTTTTTTTCATGATTTTCCTTCAATGACCGTGGTCGACCCTTCAGTGATCATGGTAACCAGCGTGACTTTTTGTTTTTCAACGTTTTTTCCTACTATTCGACATTCCAATTTATTTTATTTTCATAAAATACCATATAATAATCATCAAAAACATGTTTTCAAACATTTTACATTTATTTCATAATTTTTTTAAAAAAATTCATTTTCGATGTATACGCGTTTGAAAATTTCGAGATATTATAATCTAACCCCCTTAAAAGAAATTTCACCCTCGAAATTTAAATAGAGAGTACCTATATAATATGTCTAGTTAGGTGTTTTTGATAAAGAGATCTGGGTACTTTCTTTGTATCTCACTCTCTAGCTCCCAAATTGCCTCCTCCATGTTATGATGCCTCCATAGGACTTTGACTAGTAGTATGTCCTTGAACCTGAGACTCTGTACTTTACGATCAAGTATGGTGACAACTCGCTCTTTATAAGTAGCATCGTCTCGAGTACGACAGCCTCCCAGTGTATAACATGTGAAGGGTCTGGCTCGTACTTCTGCAGTATCGAAACATGGAACACATTATGGATTGGGGATATTCTATTCGGCAAATCCAGCTCATATGCGCATGCACCGACTTATCTAAGAATCTCAAACGGATCGATGAATCTAGGTGCTAGCATTCCCTTCACTCCAAACCGTCTGATCACCTTCTATGGGCTGATCTTTAGGAACATTCGATCACCTGGTTGGAACTCTAGGGGTTTCATCCTTCTATCAACATAACTTTTTTGTCTGCTTTGTGTTATAGCTAACCTTTTCTGGATTTGCTTAACTTGCAAGTTCATTTTCTCAATCAACTCGGGTCCAGCGAGTACCTAGTCTTCAAAATCTGCCCAACAAGATGGTGATCTACAAGGTCTGCCATAAAACACCTCATATGGAGCCATCTTGATGCTCGCTTGATAACTATTTTTATATGCAAACTTAGCTAAATGTAGATGCTTGCTCCAATTACCTCTAAAATCCATTGCAGATGCTCTAAGCATATCTTCAAGTATCTGAATGACCCTTTTTAACTACTCATTTGTCTGTGGGTGAAATGCGATGCTCATGGTGAGTCTAGTTTCCAATTCCTTCTGTAAGCTCTACCAGAACTAAGATGTAAATCTAGAATCTCTGTCTGACACTATAGTCTTGGGAACTCTATGCAGTCTCACAATCTCTTGAACATATAGCTCCCCCATTTTACTCACTGTATTAACAGATCAAATAGGTAGGAAATGCACTACCTTCGTCAATCGATCCACGATGAGCTATACGGTGTCTTCTCCTCTTTGACTTCTCGGCAGGCCACTAACAAAGTCATACACCGCGAGACATACCTGGCTATGTCTCTTTTCATCCCTTTCCACAGAAGGTTTTCTTCAGGTTCTGGTACATCTTATCCCCACCTAGTCAGGCCACTAAGTCAAAGTTCTCACCATAAAGATAATGCCTCTAGATCTTTAGTGCAAACACGATTGCTACAAGCTCCAAATCATCTGTGGGGTAATTCTGCTCATGTGGCTTCAGCTGCTGTGAAGCATAAGCCCTTACCTATCCCTCCTACATTAGCACTGCACCCAAACCATTGAGTGATGCGTCTTTGCATAGGGTGTACTTCCACTATGTGTGGTGTGATCAGAACTGGTATTGTTGTCAACCGTCTCTTCAACTCTTGAAATGACTCCTCACACTTGTCATTCCAAATAAACTTTTCCACTTTTTTGGTAACTTTGTCATAGGACTTGCTAACTTAGAGAAATCTTTTATAAATTTGCGGTAGTATTCGGCTAACCCAAGGAAACTTGTGATCTCTATAACTGTAGTAGGTTGTTGCCAGTCGGATACTGCCTATACTTTATCTAGGTCCACTGTTATTCCTTCTACGGAGATGACATGGCTAAGAAACTTGACCTTCTTCATCTAGAACTCACACTTGCTAAATTTGGCATACAATTTATTCTTCTTTAGGGTCTCCAAAACTGTATGCAAGTGTTGCTCGTGCTTATCCTCTATTTAGGAATATGTTAGAATGTTATCAACAAAGACAATGACAAACTGATCCAAAAACTCACTGAAAACTCTGTTCATTAGATCCATGAACACAGCTGGTGCATTAGTTAACCTGAATGACATCACTATAAATTCAAAGTAGATATACCGCGTTCTAAAGGTTGTCTTCTGTATATTTGACCCCCGAATCCTCAACTAATGATAACCCGATCTCAGATCAATCTTAGAAAAGTATTGTGCTCCTTTCAACTGGTCGAAGAGGTCATCGATCCAAGGTAATGGGTACTTATTCTTAATGGTAACATGATTCAGCTTCTGGTAGTCGATGCACAACCCCTTGGATCCATCTTTTTCTTTAACAAACAAGACCGGAGCTCCCCATGGCAACTCACTCTATCCAATAAAACCCTTTGGCAGAAGCTCGTCTAATTGTGTATTCAGCTCAAATAGCTCCACTAGTGTTATTCTGCATGGCGAAATAGCTATGGGATTAGTACCTGGATGCAGCTCAATCTTAAACTCTATTTGCTTGTGTGGTGGAAGTCCAGGCAGATCATCAGGGAATACACCAACATAATCACATACCAAGAGATCCTTTGAATGTCCCTAGTTCCCTCTGCATCCTCATCAACAAACTGCCTAAAGTCATCTTTTGGGTTGATAGCATACGTGAAGCTAATCTCGAACTTCTCAGCATTTTCTACATATTCCCCTCAATCTTAATCAACTTACCAGATGACAACCTAACGATAACTCTTTGTCTCTGGCAATCAATCTGAACCTGATATTGGGTCCACCAATCCATCCCCAGACCACTTGGTCTCACCTGTGAAGGTCCTACAAACTGCTTTAAACAGGTCCTCTTCTTACCCCTTAGTGTTTGCTCAACCTCCAGGTCCCTCTCAACCATCTGCGCTCTCTTTGCCACATCTAACAGGTTCGTCAGCTTAAATGGTGCCACAATCTTTTGGATCTCAATCCTTAATCCCTCAACTAAACAGTCCCTGGACTGCTCATCTGCGAACAAAGTAGGAACAAATCTACATAGCTCTATGAAACTCTGCTCGTACTCTATAACAATCATGCCCCTTTGCGTTAGTCCAACCAACTCTAACTACAGCTGCCTCAGTCTCGTCGTGGAGAAGAACTTATTATAAAATTGAATCTTGAAGTCCTCCCATGACATGGCTAACTGATCAATGGGGGGATCACTCACAATCATCTCCCACCAATAGTAGGCTGGTCCTACCAACTAATGCATAACAAGTGCTACTCTCTTGGGCCCAAATGCCTCCATAGTGTCCAGGTGCTTATTCATTTCAGAGAACCACCTGTCAGCTATCAAATACTCACCAGTCCCCTCATATGTACTGGGACATAGCTTCTAGAACTCTACTAAAAGATCTTTCTGCTCTTTATCAAAACCTCCTGATCGATTCTGTGCCACTGCCTCCATGGATGCAGACCCCTAATGTGCCTGAGGTTGAGCTAGTGCCATTGGCTCTGTTAGAAAATGTTGCCGCACTTGTGGCTGTACTGGTGTTCGCAGCTGTATAGATGCTGATGGCTGCAAGGTCCTAATAGGATGTTCCACTGCCCTTTGCATCATCTCTGTAATATCCTCTGGTGTCAAAGCAATCACAGCCGGTGCTACTGCCACATACGTACCCTCATCACTAAGCTTCAACTCTATATTAGCCTCACCTCGACCTCTACCTCCCTTGGGTCTATCATGTCCTCTAGGAATTATCTACAAGTCAAAGATTTATTTCAGTATCCAATGATTCATTAATATTGAAGCAGAAAATTTCAACAATTAAAACAAATGAAACTACATTTTTACTTCAATTTAGGGTTCAACTCCTTTCCCCAAAATTTTGGATATTGTGAGTTGTGATAAAAACCAACCATTCTTTAAAACTCGCCTATACTCCCCTGCGTTGTCATACTACTATGACTCTAGATTCAAATATATAAGTTCTCGATTTATCTTAGTAGCCTAAAGGTTTATGCTTCTAAGTCAACAACAATTTGTTTATTTCAAGGTACAAGGATTTGGGTAAAATACTCAAAATAATATACTACATAATTTACAAGCAATTACCTAACAAACAAGCAAACAATGCACGCTGGCATAATGGAACCAAAAATTCCATTACAACTAATGTAATTCTACCAAATCCTGGTCTCTAAGGATGATGTAAGACCCACCGTACACGACCGTCCCATATCTAGTAGAATACAATGCGTGCAAGTTTTTTGAAAGAGTCTATTCATCACCTATTAAACTTTTGTAAATGTCTTGCTCTCTAAGGCTGATGCAAGACCCACAGTACACAACCGTTCCATACCTGGTAGAATACAGAGTGTACAAGTTCTGCCAAAGGAAACGACCACTCACCATGCCTGGTTGTCAGTCTCCGAGTTCAAGTTTCCTCTATACCTCATCATCTCTAAACATACCACACTAAGATTTCTCACCATAGTATTACAGAGAGATCTGCGATACAAAATCCTCCTGAGTCGTGTCATGACCAATCAAGTGTGCGTTTACACATTATAAGTTTCTAACTTATGTCCTAAAAGTTTTTAATTAATGATCTACTGTGCCTTCTAGCACACTTGGTCTTTACCTAGACCTAGTGTTTCAATACCTAGCAAATTTTCTTTTTCAATGTGATACCATTGGTCCCAAGTCTCGGACAATTTTCTAAGTAGCATAACACTCGCAGGGAGCAAAGCTTCCACCTACAGGGCTATTACCCGTACTCCTGTCTACCTACGATTGGTAACTCACACACATTGGTATCACTCAAGTCTTTTTTAGACCTCTAGCCACCTAGTCATCTAGTCACTAATAGGTGACCTCTACTCATTTCACTTTTCAAAAATTCAAATCTAGTACAAATTTGTTTCACGTGAAAATCCAATTGGGTGATCATTTTAGTGAAAAATCTAGTCCAGACCACTGTGTTAGACTGCACTCTTTTCCCAGCGAGCTACTAATTGAGCTCTGATACTACCCTGTGACACTCTGTCCCCCCTTCGGGAGCCATCTACGGCCACGTGTCATGTCAAGGCCCAATGCTGAGACTCGCACTCCCTTTCGGCTACTATGTCGTGCGTGTGGGATAAATCACATCAATCCTTGGATGCTGGAGACTGAGATCGTCACTAACCATTCCTCAAACCATAAAATGCTTGCCCATCCTTTCCATTAATCTAAGTGGAGTAAAATATGAAAATCATTTCATACAACTACTCAACTAACAATATTTTATATCAAAAATACGTCACCAGATATTCACAGAAATTATTCTCAATAAATCAAGATACTACAGCAGAATCAACTATAAAAAATACATAGCTAATTTCGTACAGTTCATTTATACTAGGAAAAATATACACTTCCTTTGCAGCTAAAACATTTCTTCAAAAACTTCCCTACAGTTTATAGTTCAAAACAAATACAACGTTTCAAAATTTATATCATAAATATACAGTAAAATGAGCAACATGCCACAGTTTTCCTCACAAACTAAAATTGCCATTTAAAATAGTTTCAAAATCAAAATAAACCAAAGTCCTGTGGTAACCTCCCAATGAGGCTACCTTACATCCTCTAGTCTATCAGTGTACTCCACCTCTGCGGGTACCTGTAAAATAAAGTAGGTTGAGCTCAGAGCCCAGTGGATCATCCTTACAAATCACTAGCATTATCTAAACCAAAAACCAGAACTTGCATATACGTTCATTACATTAATCGTTTCAAGCATTCATTTGTTTTGTTGCATTCTAAGACCGAAGGAGATCTTTTCTCGTTGTCCCTTAGTGTCCAAAAATCGATCTTGGTTGATAATGACTTGAGCCATGCTACCGTTCACAACCCTGACACACATCCAAGAATAGGTGCAATGGTGTATGACTATGTAATTTCCCAAATTATTTTGAATGCAATTTAATTAGCATAGACATATGTACATATTAGTGACATTTTATTAATTTGTATATATATATATATATATATATATATATATATATATATATAGAATCAATTTATAGAAATTCACTTGTATATGTATTAATTAATTTAATTTATAGTAAAATATAATACATAATATTATAAAGTATGGATATGGTAAGGTATAAATTTATATATATATATATATACATAGACTATACTATATAGACTATCAATTAATTGATTACAAAGTATATATATAGACTATCAATTGATAAATTAATTAATTAATTGAGTTGTGTATTATACATAGTAATATGTAATGTATATATATTACAAAGTAAAGTAATCTGTTATATATAGTAATATATATAATAGTATAGTAATCTGTTATTATTATATATATAATCATAGCCTGAAGGCCCACATATAATTATGGTTACCTTTGTAACATATACATAATAATAACACCTTTGTATCACCTTTTAAACACCTTCGTTCAGTTACAAAGATTATTATTATATATAATAACATATTACATTTATAATAATATATGTACAAGGTAGGGTATATATATTAATAGACTATCAATTGACAAATATATATATATATATATATAAAAGAAAGTTGTATCTATAATACGTGTGCAAGGTGGCGTGAATTCACGCATGGCGAATTCCGTGAGGGAATTCACGCGCCTCCTGTAACACCCACCGGGAATCCTACCGGGACTCTTATCCACGTCGTAGGGTCCATGTCATGGCATGTCACTCACAAGGTACTGTCCCCTCCCCTTGGGGTTTTCCTTCGCCTCCGTGGAGATTCGAACCAAGGACCTGGGGCATAAGTACCTTGTTCATTCCTCATCCACTACCATTGAGCTAGTTATTGTAACACCCACCGAAAATCCTACCGGGACTCTTACCTACGTCGTAAGGCCCACGTCATGACGTGTCACTCATAAGGTACTGTCCCTTGCCCCTTGGGGTTTTCTTTCGCCTCTGCGGAGATTCGAACCTAAGACCTAGGCTCAAGTACTTATTTCTTTCATCATCCATTACCATTGAGCCAGTGGCTCAATGGTAATGGATGTTGCAAGAACAATGTACTTCTCCCCTACGTCATGCGTTCAAAATTCCACGGAGGCGAAATAAAATCTTAGGGAGGAGGAACAGTACCTTGTAAGTGACACGCCATGACATGGGCCCTATGACGTGGGTAAGAGTCCTGGTAGGATTCCCGGTGGGTGTTATAATAAAATGACGCCTTTTTATTGTAACACCCACCGGGACTCTTACCCACGTCATAGGGCCCACGTCATGGCGTGTCACTCACAAGGTACTGTCCCCTCCCCTTGGGGTTTTCCTTTGCCTCCGTGGAGATTCGAACCAAGGACCTGGGGCATAAGTACCTTGTTCATTCCTCATCTACTACCATTGAGCCACTCCATGACGTGGGCCCTATGACGTGGGTAAGAGTCCCGGTAAGATTCCCGATGGGTGTTACACCCCCTAAAAAATTTGAAATCTTTTTTAACCATTGCTTTTTAGCGAAAAATGACATTTTGACCATTGATTTGGATGGAAAAAAATGTAAAAAACCCTAAAACAAAAACCCTAATCACCTAGCCACCCAAAGCAAGCAAAAATGAAAATATTCGTTATTTGGAATGCAAAAAATGACGGGTATGACCCTCAGAGAACCTATATAAATCCCTCAACCCCATTGATTTCATTCATCCCAAAGCAAGAATTGAAATTCCTCTTGCTCTCTCTTTGTCTCCTTCTTGGCAATCTTAGTCTTAGTTTTTCTTTTCTTGAGCTATTCTAAATAGCTCGTGCGGTATTAGCAACGAAGTGCTACAGAGATTTTAGGAAGCGATTTTGAGGTGAATTTCTTTCCTTTCTTTAATTATATTGATTTAAATAATGCTTGCTTGTTTTATTAGTTTGATTTTATTCTTGTCCTTTGTATTTATACTATTTGATTATTATATTGCTTATGACCAAGAGAGTATGCTCTGTAGTTGCATCTTGTATGATCTTCTACATCAGAAATCGAAAGTTAATATGAATGTTATACTGTTAGAGCTATTATTTATTAATATACTGTTTATGACCAAGAGAGTGTACTCTGTAGTTGCGTCTTGTAAGATCTTCTACATTAGGAATCAAACGTCAATGATCATGTTATACTATTTGAGCATTTAAATACTATTAAAATATTTATTTATTATACCATTGCACACATAAATAAGATTAAACAAAGATTTCAACTACGTATCGGTACGAGGGACTTTCTGTGTTCCATGTAGAATTGGAACTGGCTGTCAATACTGACACTAGAATGGAACGAGTTTCAGGAATGATTCCACTAGAGATGGGTTTGAGTTTCAAAATTGATCTCTCTCCCAAAATCTGGAGCACAGAGGTTATTCCCGTTCGGTCTAAATTACGATTGAAATAATATATTGTTTGAATCGAATTAATCCTTGAAAGTGTTTGGTATGCTTATATTATTTGGTTGAAAAGATGAATTAAATAGATGGAATGATTCACTGGGTTTTTTAGCTTACCCCCCTATTTTTCACATTTCAAGAAGTTAATTTATCAGCTCACGTGAGAGATTCTTTTATTAAGAAATTTCTTTATTTCATTGTAGGACATATGGGCCCAAGCAAAATTATTTATTTCAGTTTTTTTTCTACTGTAAAAGTTTTTTTATTCGAAGTTTAGAATAAATAAATGAAGTATCTTATTTATTTATGAAGCCATAAATCATTTTGGATATAGACTAATGGATTTGGATTTAAGAAGAAAATGTAGCACAGGCCCATCTTCCGGGTGACCCAAGATTATTGATTGAAGGAAATTAGACCATTAGATGACGTGGACAATGATGCTCGCGAAGTGGGGTGTTACAGACTATTGCTCACCCGTCCGAGGAACCCTCAGCTGTCGCAAGCAGCTCCATTAAAAACACTGACAATGGGATCCGAAAGATGTCTTGCAGCAAATATGGCCACCTCCACGAGTCGTCGACAGATGCCACCATCGTCCTGGTACATAGAATTTTAAGTCTTAATTTAATCTTCTTTAGTTTCAAGAGATTTCATTCCATACCATATCATCATGCAAGGTAGCTAAATCATGTAGCAAGTAATTAAAATAACTAGATATTATGCTTCATATTCAATCAAATAATGGAAGTATATAACCAGACATTATGCTTCATACTCAATCAAATACTGAAAGTACATAACCAGACATTATGCTCAATCGTCAATTAAAGCATTCAAAAATCATACACATCCTAGCATGCCTCTAACATCCTAGGCGACACAAACATCATACTTCGAACTTTAATTCTATATAATACTAGTGAGCAAGAGAATCTCGCCAACCTGTATATGTCAGATGAACCTCAACAAAGATGCGCTGCTCCTCGAAACTCACTACTCGTCAATCTGAAATCAACATTCATAAGTTTAATTTTTTGAATCATCAAAATCCCAAACTATGTCAATAACCATTACACATATCCAATCAAGATCATCTATATCAAATTTTAAATAAAGGGGTTCCCCAAAATTTGGACTTTCTCTTTTTACCATATCAACACACAAAACTATATTCATTTTCTTTCAAATTAAAAATAGAACATATTTAAAACTGACCATTACTTCAAGAGATGAGTGGATCGAATTTTATTACCTATCTAAGAAATTGCACTTCTAAAAACCCTCTAACTAGGTGAAATTTCGCTGGATCCGTCTAAAATTGTAAGTGAATAGTTAAAACTTCCAGAATTTAGTCCTAAATCAACATACTTTTAGTTTAGAAGGAAGATCCGAGCTTACTTGATTCAGGATCGCTTTATGCGTCAAGAACTCTCAAATTTTTAATTTCTGATACTGAATTTGCATAACTTATCTAAATAAATACATAGATCTTAAACTGAAATGATTGAGAGGTTAGAATTCCTACCTCAGACCTTTAGATCCTCCTTGGATCAGCTCTAGATTGTCTCTCTAAAACTTTGGGATGATTTCGAAAAATTTGTGAATGAAATGACAAAATTAGGGCTTAATTTTTTTTAAATATCGCGTAATGACTGCGGTTACTCATGTGACTCTTTTTTTCATGATTTTCCTCCGATGACCGTGATCGGCCCTTTAATAACAGCGGTAACCAGCGTGACTTTTTGTTTTTCAATGTTTGTTCCAACTATCCGATATTCCAATTTATTTTATTTTCGTAACATACCATATAATAAACATCAAAAACATGTTTTCAAATATTTTACATTTATTTCATAATTTTTTAAAAAATTCATTTTTGATGTGTACGCATTTAAAAAAATTGGGGTATTACACCTAGAATTTGTCAAATTGACATGAAAGTCAACTATATCAATGGAGATTAGATTGAATGGACGAAACTCATTGCCCCTTGACAAGAGGTCTCGAGTTCAAACCTTAAGTATAAAAAAATTATGTTGGAAGATTTTTTTCATTTATGACCTCACTATAGGTTGAATAGTTATTCAACTTGAAATATGTGTAAAACTGACCCGGGATACATAGCGAAAATCCAAAAAAAAAAAAAAAAAAAAAAGATCAACTAGGTTATTTGTACAAACTTCTCTTTTTAACACAATTTGACAATTAGGTATTGCACTAATTGGCATAAGGTACAAATATTTTTCTCAATGTCAATTGAGTGCTATGTGCAAAATGTATCAATTAAAGTTAACCTAGCTTGACAAGTTTAAAAATTGGTCTTGACACTATATTTTAGAAAGGTAGAGATAATGTTTTTTAATTCTTCAAGAAAGCTATATATATATATATATGAGAATTTTAAAAAAAAATTATTGAGTTGAAATAAATCCTTTTTTTTTGGGGTGTAACACGTAATACATAATAGTTTGATTAATAATACATTACAAATTTAAGCAATTAAAATGAAGAAGCATTTCATGGGAGAAAGGGGTGGATCTGCAAGTTAAGCATTTCTCTTATGTTTTATATGCTCATTTTCACACCAGCCAATGTAGGACCCTTCTTTTCTTTTGTTTCTCGGGCTTTTGATATATATTTATATATATTAAGAGAATGGTTTCACACGTGTATTTGTCAATCTGGACCTGATTTTGTCGGTCAAATACGGATCCCACGAGGCTTAGCAAAAGGAAGAAAAAAAAGATAAAAAAAAAGTTCCATCTTTTCTCTCTCTAGAGCTGTCTCTTCTAATCTGAACTGTCAAAACGGAATGGGATAGGATAGACTGTAGACTCGCCCCCCCCCCCCCCCCCCCCCCCCCCCCCCCCCCCCCCCCCCCCCCACCCCCCCCCCCCCCCCCCCCCCCC
>JAJIYU010005369.1:0-22426 GCA_030144865.1 Tinospora cordifolia
AAAAAATAGGCAAAATGAGTGCCAAGTCAAGAATTATAATATGCCTCAAAAGTAAAGTAGTTTCAACTTTCACACATCCAATTGATTCATTGTAATGACTCGTATTTTTTTAGACATTGCGTTGACGAGTTCGATATGTATTTTCACATATGAATTAATAAATTACAAATGAAAAAACATAATTTTGCGACAATTGCATATATTAAGAAAATCATTGTAAATCTTTTAACTTAGACACTTCTGCTACGGCTGCATTTAGATAATTGTAGATAACCAACTTTTGTTTGGCTTAAATTCCAGCTACATTTCCATGTTTAGTTACTTCTCATTCCCTTCTGATTACTCTGATGGTGTTATGTACAAAGTAATAAAAGAGGCTTAACAGTATTGTAGCGAGCTCGGCTTGAGAGCAAGTTTGTCAGGGCACTGTGTCAATTGGTTCATTCTTCTCCCTAGGGGAAGGGGTCCTAACATTCATCATTCTTGTCATATTAGGATAAGGAAAAAGAAAACCCAAAAGTTGATAAAATTGTATGAAAGAATAAAAGGCACACATATATTCAAGTTTGGCTTAAACAAAAAAGGCTTATGATCTCAAATTTACGGTTTTAGGGCACAATTAAGAAGATAATCACAACACATGACGTAAGAATACATCAATTATTCTCAATTCATGTGCAAGAAATTCATCTGTTCATGCATCCAATCAATTCCAACATTTTCTCTACTCAATAAAAAAAAATATCAAATCCAATAACCATTAAAAAATAATATTGTTCCCATCTTTCACAATTAAGTACTTTAAGGATTCACACCAATAATGAAAATCAAGTCAAATAAAGCCTCGTTATAGATAAATAGAGGAATCTACTTAAACTCAAACACGATGTTTGCAAAACAGGGAATCGAGCAAATGGAGAGATGCGACTCGAATAAAAGATCAAAGAGGAGAAAATGGGTTTCACAGAGAAACCTCCATGAAGTTGGAAGGCAACCTTATAGGCAACACAGCTTCTTAATCAAGTTAAACATAACAGAAATCTCACATTCAATTAATTTAATCAATAAAGAAACAATAAAAGACAAATGTTACAAAATGCAAAAATGAAGTTCAAGATTTGCTTTTAAAGGCACCAACTGAACTTCATATACTTAGTTTTTTTGTGTCAAGGAAATATTCCTTTCAGCCATGAAAGAAATCGTGTGCTCTTCGTCGTATGTCATTTGACTTGCTTCATAACAATAGAGAGCCGGTTAATAAATAAAACAAAAAAAACTAGAAGAAGCCTTTTGCAACCTATGTACCTATCTAAAATTTCAATCATCTTAGAACTTTCAATCATTTTACTAAACAAAAAAAAAAACACAGCGAACACACAATAAAAATCGAACAAAACAATAGTAATAATAACCCTAAACAATTTAAAAACATGGCAACTCCCTCAATAGAATTTGCATGCCTGACTGTGCCCAGGAATGGCATAATCCCTGACGGCAAATGCTACAATCATAAACCATACAAAGGTATCAAACAAAAATTAAAATTATTGTTGATGCCCCTACCATTTAGAATAAGGCATTTCAACAATTTACATCGATAATTAAACCCATGCCAAACAAAACGCCATTAGAGATTGATAGTGAAAGCTACAAAAACTCAAACATGAGATTTCAAAGACACAAAATCAAGACAACGGAGAAATACAACATCAAAAACAAAACCAAAGATGGGAAAATGGGTCTCTTGGAGAAACCTCTAAGAAACCCTAAATGTCGTTACAATGCAGCTATGACTCAAAACACTTCCATGAATTTGGAAGGCAAACTTAAGGGCCACGCAATTTCTAAATGAAGCTACAACTATTACAAAAATGACAATCTAGTCAACAATCAAATAGATAAAAAAGCAATCAGAAAGTAATGTTACAGATCAGAAAAGTGAACATCGAGATCTTATTTTAAAATATCCCCTAGCAACAAATCAACCGCACAACTTAAAAATCTTACATATAGCTTTACTTTTCCAGCAATAAAAAAATTATCTTTTCGGCCCTCAATAGCAATTTTGACTAAGGCATGAAATGCCATCTTAACTATTTCTTTTATCAATTGAGAGTAAAGTAATAAATAAAAGAAAAAGAGAAAATTAGAGAACCCTCGCTAAAATATATCATACAACGGACATAAATTGATCTTCAAACATTTAAAAGCTCGGAAAAAAAAAATCTAAAATTCAAACATTATCAATACATGCCATTAGGCACTCAAAAACAGACTTATATAAGTTAAGAGACAAAGAGACACAGAAAGAGAGTAGTCAAAATCACTAATTAGAATCAACGGAAGTGGCAAGTCAAGAATGAAAATATATCTCAAATGATTAGATTCATGAAGGAGAAACTCCACCTCTTACACATTTAAATGTTCCATCATTCTTGTGAGACTAGAAATTGTCTTATAAGAGAAAGATAAGGGGGGGATTTGGGCATTGTATCCAACACTATACTTGAAGCATAATATAAAAATAAGTGGCAAGTCAAGAATAAATGTAATATCCCACATCGGTCCCACTCCAAGGAGATTCCTGGGCTAAATGTGCATTCGAGGGTGTCACATTGTACCGAGTGCTTTTGAGAGACTCAGATTCGAATCTTGCCAAGAACAAAATCCTACACCGAGCAAGTGGCAGCTAACATGGGGACAATATCATCATGGTAGGCCTAGGTTGTTACAAAGTGTATCAGAGCCGCTCTGTGTGTACACGAGGAGTGAATCTCAAGGTCGAAATTGCTCTTAAAGGGGGTGGATTGTAACATCTCACATCGGTCCGACTCCAAGGAGATTCTTTGGCGAAATATGCATTCGAAGGTGTCTCAATGTGCCCAACACTTTTGGAAGACTCAGGTTCAAGTCTTACCCAGAACAAAACCCTGCACCCAGTCAATGATGGCTAAAGTGGGGACAGTATCATTATGGTAGGCCTGAGTTGTTACAATACAAAATATGCCTCACAAGTTAAATTCATAAAGAAGGAACTCCACCTCTCACACATCTAATTGATTCATCATTCTTGCCACAGTACAAATTGTATCCAAGACTTTGCTTAAGAACAATTCATTACAAAAAAGAAGCACAAAATGAGTGACAAGTCAAGAATGAAAATTTGCCATGTCTAACAAAGCCGTATTAGAGATCAATAGAGGAATCTATTGAAATTGGAAACCAAGTAATCAAACAAATGGAGAGATGCAACATCAAATAAGATCAAAGATGGGAAAACGACTTTCATGGGGAAGCCTCCATGAAACTCTACATGTTGCAATAATGTAGCTGTGACTCAACACAATTCCATTGAGTTGGAAGGCCGCCATAAGGGCTACACACAGCTCCCAAGTCAAGATAAACATAATAGTAATCTCAAATCCAAAACATAATAGTAATCTCGAATCCAATCAATTCAATCAATAAGGAAACAACAAAAGACAAACGTTATAGATTGCAAAATTGAAGTTCAAGATCTGTTTTTAAAGGCACCAACAGAACTTCATATAGGTCATCATTAGATAACCAGTGTCAAGGAATTCTTCCTTTCAGCCATCAATGAAATTTGTGTACTAATCGCAGTTATGTCATTTGACTTGCTTTATAACAAAGGAGAGCCAGTTAATAAATAAAATAAAAAACAAAAGAAGCCTTGTTCAAAACTATATAGCCATCTAAGGTTTCAATTATCTTGTAACTTTTCATTATTTTTATTAAATAAAAAAACACATCCAACAAACTATAAAAATCAAACAAAATAATAGTAATAATAACCCTAAACAATTTAAAGAACATGGCTCCCCTCTCAATAGGATTTGCATGCTCGACCTAGCCTAGGAATAGCGAACTCCCTGAAGGCAGATGCCACAATCATAAACCATACAAATATAGAGAAAAAAAATCAAAACCAAAAACTAAAAATATAGTTGATGTCCCATCATTGAGAATGAGGCATTTCAAGGACTCACATCAATCATGAAACCCATGCCAAACAAAGTCCACTAGAGATTAATAGCAGAACCTACTAAAACTCAAACATCAGATTTGAAAGACACGAAATCAAGACAATCGAGAAATGCAACATTAAAAACAAAACCAAAGATTTGAAAATGGGTCTCTTGGAGAAACCTCTAAGAAACCTTAAATGTTCTCATAGCGCAACTATGACTCAAAACTTTTCCATGAACTTGGAAGGCGATCTTAAGGGCCACATAACTTCTAAACGAAATTGACAATCCAATAGAGAAAAAAGCAATCAAAAACAAATGTTACAAATTACAAAAGTGACGATCGAGATCATAATTTCAAGTTTCCAATTGCAACAAATTAACTTCACTACTGAAAAATCTTTCATAATACATATAGTTAGTTTTTACTTTTCTAGCAATAAAGAAGTTATCTTTTCCACCGTCAATGGCAAATTTAACTGAGGCACAAAACCCCAGCTTAACTGTTTTTTTTTTAATCAAGAGCCATAACAAAAATAAAAGAAAAGAAGCAAATTAGAGAACCCTGGTTAAATCATGACTTATAACTACGTAAATTGATCTTCTAAGCTTTAAAAACTTAAGAAAGAAAAACTATCTACAATTCAAACATTATCAATTCATACCATTAGGCATTCAAAAACGGAATAATATTCTTAAGAGAAAAAGAGAGACTGAGACTGAGATTACTTAAGATCAATAATTAGAATCAACGCAAGCAACAAGTCAAAAAAGAAAATACGTCTCAAAAGTTTAAGTTCACAAAAAAAAAAAAACTCCAACTTTCACAAATTTAATTGTTTCATCATTCTCGCAACACTAGAAATTGCTTTCCAGAGGAAGAGAACGAGGTGAATGGGAATTGCATCCAACACTCTCCTTGAAACATAATTTAAAAAGGAGTAGAAGGTCAAAAATTAAAATATGCCTTGAAAGATAAGTTCATAAAGAAGGAACTGCACCTATCACTCATCTAATTGATTCATCGCAATTGCCACACTAGAAATTGTATCCAAAATCGTATTCAAAAACCAAACATTAGGGAAAAGAAAAGCAAGATGAGTGGAAAGTCAAGAATGAAAATATGACTCAAAAGTAAAGAAAGAATTTTTCCTTTCGAAAATCTAATTGATTCACAATTCTTGCCACATTAGGAAAAGGAAAAAATACAAACCAAAAAGTTGTTAAAATTGTATCAAAGAATAAAAGGCACACATATATTCAAGTATGGTACCAAAAAAGGTTTAGGGTTTTGGGGCACAATTCAGAAGATAATCATAAAACAAGATGCAAAAATGACTCACTTATTTTCAATTCATGAGCAAGAAATATATTTGTTCATGCATCTAATCAGTTTCAACATTTTCTCAACTCAATAAACATACATAAAAATCTAAACCAAGAACCAACTAAAAAAAATAATGATCCCATCTTTTGCAATGAATATATCACGGATTGACACCAAACATGAAAAACATGTCAAACAAAGCCCCATTAGAGATCAATAAAGGAATCTACTGAAACTCAAACATGAGGTTTGCAAAAAAGAGAATCAAGCAAATGGAGAGATACAACATCAAATAAAAGATGAAAGATGGGAAAATGGGTTTCATGGAGAAACCTAAATGACATTTTAAATGTTGCTATAGCGCAACTATGACTCAAAACACTTTCATGGAGTTGGAAGGCAACCTTAAGGGCAACGCACCTTCCAAATCAACCAACACATAAAAGGAATATCACATCCAATATATTTAATCAATAAAGAAAAAATAAAAGACAAATGTTTTAGATTACAAAATTGAAATTCAATATCTGCTTTTGAAGGCACCAACTGAACTTTATATAGTTCATTTTTAGTTTTCCAGTGTCAAGGAATTCTTCCTTTCAGCCATCAACGAAATATGTGTATTGTTCGTAGTTATGTCATTTGACTTGCTTTATAGCAATAGAGACCTGATTAATAAATAAGACAACAACTAGAAGAAGCCTTTGTGACCTGCATACTAAAATTTCAATCATCTCATAACGTTCAATCATTTTATAGAATTAAAAAAAAAACATCACAACAGAAACATAATAAAAATCAAACAAAACAACTGTTATAATAACACAAATAATTAAGAGAACATGGCTTCATTCCCAATAGAATTTGCATGCATGACTATGCCTAAGAATGGCGATGTCCCCAACGGCAGATGTCGCAATCATAAACCATACTGAGTTAGAGAAATAAAATCAAAACGAAAAGTTTAAAATATCGTTGACGTCCCTATCTTTGAGAATGAGGCATTTCAGGGATTTACATTGATCATCAAACCCATGCCAAACATAGCCCCATTACAGATCAACAGCCAAAGCTACTAAAACTCAAACATGAGATCTGGAAGACAAGGAATCAAGACAATGATGAAATGCAACATCAAAAACAAAACCAAAGATGGGAAAATAAGTCTCTTAGAGAATCCTCTAAGAAACCCTAGATGTTGTTATAGGGCAGCTTTGACTCGAAATGCTTCGATGAATTGGGCGATCTTAAGGGCCACGCAATTTCAAAATGAAGCTAACCATTAAAGAAACATCAATCTAATCAACAATCAAATCTAGAAAAAAGCAATCTGAAACTAATGTTACGGATCAAAAAAGTGAAGATCAAGACCTTATTTTAAAACATCCCCTACCAACAAATCAGTTGTACTACTTAAAAATGTTACATATAACATATAGTTAGTCTTCACTTTTCTAGCAGATAAATTATCTTTTCCACCCTCAATGGCAATTTTGACTAAGGCATGAAATGTCATCGTAACTGTTTTTTATGAATTGAGACTCAATTAATAAATAAAAGAAAAATAGCAAACTACCAAACCCTTGCCAAAATCTTATCCTATAACTACGTAAATTGATCTTCAAACATTTAAATAGGAAAAAAATTATCTACAATTGAAACATTATCAATACATACCATTAGGCATTTAAAAACGAAATTATATTAGTTAATAGACAGAAAGAGATGGAGAGAAACACAGAAAGAGAGTACTTAAAATCAATAATTTGGATCAACGAAAGTGGCAAGTCAAGAATGAAAATATGCCTCAGAAGATTAAGTTCATGAAGAAGAAACTACACCTTTTACACATCTAAATGTTTCATCATTCTTGCGAGACTAAAATTTGTCTTTAAGAGAGAGAGAAAAGGGGGGATTTGGCAATTGTATCCAACACTATACTTGAAACATAACATAAAAATGAGTCGCAAGCCAAGAGTGAAAATATGTCTCAACAGATTAAGCTGAGGAAGAAGAAACTCCACCTTTCACACATCTAAATATTTCAACATTCTTGCAAGACTAGCAATTGTCTTTAAGAGAGAGAGAGAGAGAGAGAGAGAGAGAGAGAGAGAGAGAGAGAGGGATTTAGGAATTGCTTACTTGTAACGCAATATAAAATTGAGTGGCAAGTCAAGAATAAAAATAAGCATCAACAGTTAAATTCATAAAGAAAGAACTCCATCTTTCCTTCACACATCTAATTGATTCATCATCTTGCCACAATACAAATTGCATCCAAAATTTTGCTTAAAAACCAATTATAAGAAAAAACAAAAGTAAAGTGAGTGGAAAGCCAAGAATGAAAATATGTCTCAAAAGAAACAAGGAACCTTGTCTTTCGCAGATCTAATTGATTCATCATTCCTCCCACATTATGAAAAGGAAAAAAAAAATGACTATAATTTCAAGTTTAGGGTTTTAGGCCACAACTAAGTATATAGTCACAAAATAAGATGTAAAATTGCCTCAAATGTTTTCTATTCATGCGAAAGAAATTCATCTGTTGACACATCTAATGCATCAATCAGTTCCAACACTTCCCCAACTCAATAAATGAACACAAAAAGAATCAAATACAAGAACCATTAAAACAAATAATATTCCCATGTTTCAAAATGAAGTATCTCAAGGATTCACACCAATCATGAAAACCATATCAAACAAAGGCCTATTAGAGATCAACAGAGGAATCTACCGAAACTCAAACATGAGGCTTGGAGAACAGGGAATCAAACAAATGGAGAGATGCAACATAAAATATAAGATCAAAGATGGAAAATTGGGTTTCGGGAGAAATCTTCATGAAATTCTAAATGTTGCAATAACTTAGGTATGACTCAAAATGCTTCCATTGAGTTGGAAAGCTGCCTTAAGGGTTATCCAGTTCCTAGATCAAGCTAAACAGAACAGAAATCTCAAATCTAATCACTTCAACCAATAGAGAAACAATAAAAGACAAATGTTACAGATGCCAAATTGAAGTTCAAGATCTGCTTTCACAGGCGCCAACTGAACTTCATATAGTTCATCTTTAGTTTACCAATCTCAAGAAATTCTTCCTTTCAGCCAGCAATGAAATTTGAGTACTATTTGTAACTATGTCATTTGTGTACTATTCTTAACTATGTCATTTGACTTACTTTATAGCGATGGAGAGTCGGTTAATAAATAAAACAAAAACTAGAAGAATCCTTGTGCAAAACCATATAGCTAAATAAAGTTCCAACCATCTAATAACTTTCAATTATTTTATTAAATGAAAAAATTGCATCCAACACTATAAAAATCAACAAAATAATAGTACTAATAACCCTAAATAATTTAAAGAACATGGCTCCACTCTCAATAGGATCTGCATTCCTAGGAATGGCAAAGTCCTCAACCGCAAATGTCGTAATCATGAAAAATGCAAATATAGAGGAAAAAAACAATAAAAACAAAAACTAAAAATATCGTTCATGTCCCTATCTTTGAGAATGTAGCATATCAAGGATTTACAGTGATCTTGAAACTCATGCCAAAAAAAGCCCAAATAAATATTAATAGCGAAAGCTACTAGGACTCAAACATGAGATTCGAAAGATACGGAATCAAGACAATGGAGAAATGCAACATCCAAAAAAAAAACATGGGAAGATGGATCTCATGGAGAAACCTACATGAAACCCTAAATTTTGTCATAGAACAGCAATGACTCAAAACGCTTCCATGAAATTGAACGGTGATCTTAAGGGCCACACAATTTCTAAACAAAGCTAACCATTAAAGAAACATCAATCTAATCAACAATCAAATCGAGAAAAAAGCAACCCAAAACTAATGTTATGGATTAGAAAAGTGAAGATCAAGATCTTATTTTAAAATATACCCTAGCAACAAATCAACTGCACTACTCAAAAGTCTTACATATAACAGATGGTTAGTCTTCAATTTTCTAGCAATAAAAAAATACTCTTTTCCACCCTCAATGGCAATTTTGACTAAGGCATGAAATGTCATATTAACGTTTTTTTATCAGTTGAGACTCAATTAATAAATAAAAGAAAAATAGCAACTCAGAGAACTCTTGCAAAAATTTTATCGTATAACTACATAAATTGATCTTCAAACACTTAAAAAGTTCGGAAAAATAATATCTACAATTCAAACTTCATCCCTACATAGCATTAGGCATTTCAAAAATGAATTATATTAGTTAAAAAAAACAGAAAGAGATTAAGAGAGAGCCAGAGAGAATACTTAAAATCAATTATTAGGATCAATGCAAGTGGGAAGTCAAGCATGAAAATATATCTCAAAAGATTAAGTTCATTAAGAAGAAACTCCACCTCTCAAGCATCTATATGTTTCATCATTCTTGCGAGAGTAGAAATTGTCTTTAAGAGAAAGAGACGGAGGCATTTGGAAATTGTATCCAACACTATACTTGAAATGTAATATAAAAATGAGTGGCAAGTCAAGAATAAAAATATGCCTCATAAGTTAAGTTCATAAAGAAGGAACTCCACCTTTCACACATCTAATTGATTCATCATTCTTGCCACAGTACAAATTGTATCCAAAACTTTTCTTAAAACCAATCACTAGAGAAAATGAAAGCAAAATGAGTGGAAAGCCAAGAATGAAAGTGTGCCTCAAAAGTAAACAAGGAACTTCGTCTTTCACACATCTAATTGATTCATCATTCTTGCCGGATTAGGAAAAGGGGAAAAAACTCAAAGTAGATACAATCATATCAAAGAATACAAGGCACACCTATATTCAGGTTTTGCTCCAAAAACTTAAAAAGGTTTACAATTTCAAGTTTAGGGTTTCAGGCCACCACTAACAATATAATCACAAAACAAGACGTAAAAATGCCTCAATTGTTTTCAATTCATGTGCAAGAAATTCATCTGTTCATGCAACTAATTCATCAATCAATTCCAACACTTTCTGAACTCAATAAATGAACATAAAAATAATCAAATACAAGAATCATTAGGGAAAAAAAAAATTTGTTCCCATCTTTCACAGTGAAAAATCTCAAGGATTCACACCAATCACAAAAACCAAGTCAAACAAAGCCCTATAAGAGATCAATAGACGAATCTAATAAAACTCAAGCATGAGGTTTGCCAAATAGGTAATCAAGCAAATGGAGAGATGCAACATCAAACATAAAATCAATGATTGGAAAAAATGGTTTCGTAGAGAAACCTAAATGAAATTCTAAATGTTGCTATAGCGCAACTATGACTCAAAGCGCTTCCATGGAGTTGGAAGGGGACCTTAAAGGCAACACAACATCCAAATCAAACTAAACACAATGTTGTCAAGGCAGTAAGACAGTTTAAGATAATAAGCCTCCATAAGGCGAGGCGGGGCCTAGGCGATGCTTAAAATAATTATTTAAAATAATTATTATACACACATACATTTTCCTAAAAAATTGTTTAATATATTTTATA
Source organism: Tinospora cordifolia (assembly GCA_030144865.1). Taxonomy (NCBI): domain Eukaryota; kingdom Viridiplantae; phylum Streptophyta; class Magnoliopsida; order Ranunculales; family Menispermaceae; genus Tinospora; species Tinospora cordifolia. Next base: position 10,809 of record JAJIYU010005369.1, read on the forward strand.
ATTTTATTTATTTATAATTTATAGTTCATATACATCTCTCCCTCCCTCCCTCTCTGAGATGTAGAGAGAGGAGATACATAGAGAGAGAATGAGAGACGCAGAAATAGCGAGGAGAGATGTAGATAGAGTGAGAGAAGAGAAACGCAAGCAGAGAGTGTGAAGAGAGACGCAAAAAGAGAGAAAAGAAGAGATGCAAAAAGAGAGAGGGAGAGAGCTGAGAGAGAGGGAGAGAGCCGAGAGAAAGGGAGAGAGATGCACAATGAAATGGAGAGACTCACCGGAGTTGCTCGCCGAAGTATGGGAGATGATCGCTGGAATCTCGGAGATGATTGTCAGAGTTGTTTCGAGTCGTTTAACTTGGAGAGGTTTGAACACAAAGTTATTAGATTTAGGTTAAAATTTAAAATTAATTAAAAGCCCTCCTATATTTTAAAAATTTATAGAGAATGAGGCATTTCAGGATTTCTAGTGATCATCAAACCCATGCCAAACAAAGCCACATTAGAGATCAATAGACGAAGCTACTAAAACTCTAACATCAGATTTGAAAGACAAGGAATCAAGACAACGAAGAAATGCAACCTCAAAAACAAAACCAAAGATAGGAAAATTAGTCACTTGGAGAAACCTCTAAGAAACCCAAAATTTTGTTATAGCGCAACTATGACTCAAAACGCTTCCATGAACTTGGAAGGCAACGATCATAAGGGCCACGCAACTACCAAGAAAAAGTATCCATTAGAGAAGCATCAATGGAATCAACGATCAAATCAAGAAAAAAAGCAATCAAAAACAAATCTTACAAATAACAAAAAGAAGTTATATTTCTACCGTCAAAGGGAGTTTTGACTAAACCATGAAATGAGGTCTTAACTATTTTCTTTTAAATTAAGAGCCACTTAACAAATAAAAGAAAATTAGCAAATTAGGGAACCCTCGTTAAAATGATAATTGATAACTACATAAATTGATATTCAGACATTTAAAAACTTTGAAACAAAAAACTATATACAACTAAAACATTATCAACACATCCCATTACGCATTCAAAAACCAAACAATAGTACTTAGGAGACAAAGAGAGATAGAGACAGAGAGTACTTAAGATCAATTATTAGAATCAACACAAGAGGCAAGTCAAGAATGAAAATACATCTCAAAAGTTTAAGTTCATGAAAAAAAAAATCCACCTTTCACACATTTAATTAGTTCATCATTCTTGCCACACTAAAAAAAACATTTTAAGAGGGGGAGAAGGGGAGGAATTGGGAATTGTATCCAATACTATCCTTGAAACATAAAATAAAAATGAGTGGCAAGTCAAGAATAAAAATATGCCTCAAAAGTTAAGTTCATAAAGAAGAAACTTCAACTTTCACACATCTAATTGATTCATCATCCTTGCCACAATACAAATTGTATCCAAAACTTTGCTTAAGAACAAGTCATTAGAAAAAAGAAACGCAAAATAAGTCAAGAATGAGAATTTGCCACAAAAGTAAAGAAGAAATTTCACCATTCATGAAGAGAAACTCCAACTTTTACAAATCTAAATGTTTCATCGTTTACAAGAGAAAGAGAAGGGGGGGAATTGGGAATTGTATCCAATAATATACTTGAAACATAATATAAAATGAGTGGCAAGTCAAGAATGAAAATATGCCTCAAAAGTTAAGTTCATAAAGAAGGAACTCCACCTTTCACACATCTAATTGATTTATCATTCTTGCCACACTAGAAATTGTAACGAAAACCGTGCTAAAACACCCAGTAACAACGAAAAAGAAAAGCAAAATGACTGGAAAGTGAAGAATGAACTTGTCACATTAGGAAAAGGAAACAAAAAAGTTGATGCAATCGAATCAAAGAATCCAAAAAAAAGGCTTATGATTTCAAGTTTAGGGTTTTAGGGCACAACTAAGAAGAAAATCACCAAAGAAAATGCAAAAATACCTCAATTATTTTCAATTCATGTACAAGATATTCATCTGTTAATGCATCTTATCAGTCCCAACATTTCTCAACTCAATAAACGAACATAAAACATTAAAAAAAAAAAATTCAAATCCAAGAGCCATTAAAAAAATTAATGTTCCCATCTTTTACAATGAAGTATCTCAAGGATTCACACCAATAATGAAAAATATGTTAAACAAAGCCCCATTAGAGACCAATATAGGAATCCATAAAAACTCAAACACGAGGTTTGCAAAACAGGGAACGAGCAAATGGAGAGATGCAACATCAAATACAAGATCAAAGATGGAAAAATGGGTTTCATCGAGAAACCTAAACGAAATTCAAAATGTTTCCGTAGTGCAACCATGGCACAAAAAAGCTTCAGTGGAGTTGGAAGGCAACCTTGAGGGAAATGCAGCTTCCAAATCAGACTAAACGTAGCAGGAATCTCACATTTAATCGATTTAAATAAACAGTTTAGAAACAATAAAAGACAAATGTTACAGATTGCGAAGTCGCAGTCCATGATCTGCTTTAAAGGGCACCATGAACTTCACATAGTTTTTATCTTTAGTTTTCCAGTTTCAAGAAATTCTTCTTTTCAGCCATCAATGAAATATGTGTGATGTTCATAGTTATGCCACTTGACTTGCTTTATAGCGATAGAGAACCAGTTAATAAATAAAACAAAAACTAGAAGAAGACTTTTGCGACCTATATACCTATCTAAAATTTCAATCATCTTATAACTTTCAATTATTTTATTGAATAAAAAAAAATCACAACCAACAAACTATAAAAGTCAAACAAAACAACTATAATAATAACCCTAAACAATTTAAAGAACATGGCTCCGCTCCCAATAGAATTTGCATGCCAGACAATGCCCAGGAATGGCAAAGTCCCTAGTGGCGGATGCCGCAATAATGAACCATATAGAGATAGAGAAAAAAAAAATCAAAACCAGAAAATTAAAATTAATGTTCGATGTCTCAATCTTTCAAAATTACACATTTCAAGGATTTATATTGATAATGAAACCATGCCCATTAGAGACAAGTAGCAGAAGCTACTAAAACTCAAACAAGAGATTTGAAAGACACAGAATCAAGCAAAATGAGAAATACAACATTAAAAACAAAACCATAGACGGGAAAATGGATCACTTGGAGAAAACCCTAAGAAACCCTTAATGTTGTTATAGTGCAGCTATGACTCAAAACGCTCCCATTAATTTGGAAGGCAATCTTAAGGGCCACGCAATTTCTAAACAGAGCTAACCATTACAAAACGTCAATCTAATTAACAGTCAAAGCAAGAAAAAAGCAATCCAAAACTAATTTTACAGATCAGAAAAGTGAAGAACGAGATCTTATTTTAAAATATCCCCTGCCAACAAATCCACTTCACTACTTATAAATCTTACATATAACATATAGTTAGTCTTTATTTTTCTAGCAATAAAGAAATTATCTTTTCCACCCTCAGTGGCAATTCTGACTAAGGCATGAAATTTCATCTTAACTGTCTTTTATCAATTGAGAGTCAATTAATAAATAAAACCAAAATTAGAAAATTAGAGAACCCATGCTAAAATCTTATCGTATAACCACGTAAATTGATCTTCAAACAATAAGAAACATTGCAAAATATATGTGTGTGTGTGTGTGTGTATACAATTCAACATTATCAATACATACCAGCAGGAATTTAAAAACAGAATGATATTAGTTAAGAGACAGAAAGAGACACAGAGAGATAATGCTTAAAATCAATGATTAGAATCAACGCAAGTGGCAAGCCAAGAATGAAAATATGTCACAAAAGATAAATTCATGAAGAGAAAATCCACCTTTCACACATCTAAATGTTTCATCATTCTTCCAAGACTTGAAATTGTCTATAATAGGAAGAGAAGGTGGGATTTTGCAATTGTATCCAACACTATGCTTGAAACTTAATATAAAAATGAGTGGCAAGTCAAGAATAAAAATATGCCTCAAAAGTTAAGTTCATAAAGAAGGAACCCCACCTTTCACACATCTAATTGATTCATCATTCTTGCCACAATACAAATTGTATCCAAAACTTCTCGTAATAACCAAATAGGAAAAAAGAAAAGCAAAAATGAGTGGAAAGCCAAGAATGAAAATATGCCTCAAAAGTAAACAAGGAAGTTCGTGTCTCCCATATCTAATTGATTCACCATTCTTGCCACATTAGGAAATGAAAACAAAACCAAAAGTTGATAAAATCATATGGCAGAATAAAAGGCACACCTATTCAAGTTTTGCTCCAAAAAAAAGGGTTTTTTATTTCAAGTTTAGGATTTTAGGCCACAACTAAGAATATAATCACAAAACAAGATGTAAAAATGCCTCAATTATTTTCAATTTATGTGCAAGACATTCATCTATCCATGCGTTTAATTCATCAATCATGAAAACCATATCAAAAAAATGCCCTATTAGAGATCAATAGACAAATCTACTGAAACTCAAACATGAGGTCAGGAAAACAGGGAATCAAACAAATGGAGAGACGCAACATCAAATATAAGATAAATGATGAGAAAATGGTTTTCATGGAGAAGCCACATCGAAACTCTAAATGTGCTAATAGCGTAGCTATGACTCAAAACGCTTCCATTGAGTAGGAAGGCCGCCTTAAGGACTACGCAGTTCCTAAATCAAGCTAAACATAACAGAAATCTCAAATCTAAGCTACTCAATCCATAAAGAAAAAATTCAAGACAAATGTTACAGATTGCAAAATTGAAGTTCAAGATTTGCTCTGAAAGGCGCAAACTGGACTTCATATAGTTCATCTTTAGTTTACCAGTGTCAAGGAATTCTTCTTTTCAGCCATCAATGAAATTTGTGTACTATTCTTAGTTATGTCATTTGACTTGCTTTATAGCGATGCAGAGCCCGTTAATAAATAAAAGAAAAACTGGAAGAAGCCTTGTGCAAAACTACATAGCTATCTAAACTTTCAACCATCTAATAACATTCAATTATTGTAACCAAAAAAAAAAAACACACACACACACACACAAACATTCAACACACTATAAAATCAAACACAATAATAGAAATAAATACCCTAAACAATTTAGAGAACATGGCTCCACTCTCAATAGGATTTGCATGCCTAAGTGTAGGAATTGCAAAGTACCCGACAGCAGATGCCGCAAATAAGAACCATACAAATGTAGAGAAAAAAAAATCAAAACCGTGAATTAAAAATATCATCAATGTTCATATCTTTGAGAATGAGGCATTTCAAGGATTTTACGTTGATCATCGAACCTATGCCAAACAAAGCCCCATTAGGGATTAATAGCTGAAGCTACCAAACTGAAACCTGAGATTTGAAAGACACGAAATCAATACAATGAAGGAATGCAACATAAAAAACAAAACCAAAATGGGAAAATAGGTCTCTTTGATAAACCTCTAAGAAACCCTAAATGTTGTTATAGCGCAGCTATAACTCAAAACGCTTCCATGAACTTGGGAGGTGATCTTAAAGGCCACGCAACTTCTAAACAAAAGTATCAAAAAGAAACATCAATATAATCAACAACCAAATCGAGAAAAAAACAATCAAAAACAAATGTTACAAATAACAAAAGTGAAGCTCGAGATCTTAATTTCAAGCTTCTGACTGCAACAAATCACCATCGCCACTGAAAGCTCTTACATATTACACATAGTCAGTCCTTTACTTTTCCAGCAATAAGAAGTTATCCTTTCCACCATGAAAGGCAATTTTGACTAAGTCATGAAATGCCATCCTAACTGTTTTTTATAATTGAGAGCCAATTAACAAATAAAAGAAAATTAGCAAATTAGAAAACCCTTGTAAAAATCATAACATATAACTATATAAATTGATCTTCAAAAATTTAAAAACCTTGGAAAGAAAAGTTATCTACAATTCAAAAATTATCAATACATACCTTTACGCATTCAAAAACCGAATTATAGTACTTAAAGAGACAAAGAGCAATAGAGACAGAGAGTGCTTAAGCGGCAAGTCAAGAATGAAAGTACGTCCCAAAAGTTTAAATTCATGAAAAAAAAATAAAAGAAAAAATCCACCTTTCACATATTTAATTCGCTCATCGTTCTTGCCACACTAGAAAATGTTTTTAAGATGGAAAGAATGGGGGATTGGGAATTGTATTTAACACTATCCTTGAAACATAGTATAAAAATAAGTGGCAAGTCAAGAATGAAAATATGCCTCAAAAGTTTAGCTCATTAAGAAGGAACTACACCTTTCACACATCTAATTGATTTATCATTCATGCCACACTGGAGACTATATCCAAAACCATGCAACAAAAACCAATCATTAGGAAAAAGAAAAGCAAAATGAGTGGAAAGTCAAGAATGAAGATATTCCTCAAAAGAAAGAAGAATTTCGCCTTTCCAACATCTAATTGATTTATCACTCTTGCCACATTAGGAAAAGGGAAAAAAAACCCAAAGAGTTATAAAATCAAATCAAAGAATACAAAACACACATACATTCAAGTTTGGTTCCCAAAAAAAAGGCTTATGATTTCAAATGTAGGGTTTTAGGGCAGAATTAAGAAGATAATCACAAAACAAGATGTAAAAATACCTCAAGTATTTTCAATTTATGTGCAAGAAATTCATTTGTTCATGCACCTAATCAGGTACAACATATTTCCAACTAAATAAACAAACATAAAAACAAACAAATCCAAGAACCATTAAAAAAATACTGTTCCCGTCTTTCACAATGAAGTATCTCAATTATTCACACCAATCATGAAAACCATGTCAAACAAAGCCCCATAAAAGAACAATTGAGCAATATACCGAAACTCCTACACGAGGCTTGCAAAACAAGGAATCAAGCAAAGGGAGAGACGCACCGTCAAATATAAGATCAAAGATGGGAAAATGGGTAGCATGGAGAAACCTAAACGAAATTCTAAATGTTGCTACAGTGGAACTATGTACTGTTTGTAGTTATGTCATTCGACTTGCTTTATATTGATAGAGAGCCGGTTAATAAATAAAATAAAAACAAGAAGAAGTCTTTGGCAACCAATATACCTATCTAACATTTCAATCATTTTATTAAATTAAAAAAAAAACAAAACAAAACAAAAACAAGACACTAAAAAAATTGAACAAAACATGAATTAAAAATAATAAATAACTAAAAGCCCTCCAATTTTTTAAAATTCACGGAGCCCCCCGATTGCCATGTCACTTAGCACCTGTTCCACAGTGCCATAGTCACTGTATCCACACCAGGGTTCAAGTCCACTTGCTCCAACCCTTCACTGCTAGGTGCTCATGCTGGCCTAGCCCAACTTACCGGCGTTTGACTATTGAGGGGGTCTCAAACCACCCCTAGCAGAAGTGTTCGATGTACTCATCGAACTATGGAAGTACTCGATCTCATTCTCGAATTGCCAGAGCGTGATATCCCTCTCCCAAATAGGTTCAATTAAACCTTACAACTTGATCAAGTAAAATAACATTCAATTCCTTTTGCTCTATCCACGGATCTGCTTGTCCAAGATTTCCTCTACATTGCCATCAAATTGCTTCCTTACTGACGTTGGTGCCCACTTAAATGTCCCTCTACTATCATCCAAAGGATCAAGGTGAAACGACTTCAAAAAGCCCACATGGAATGTGGGGTGCATTTTTAGCTGTTATGGCTGCTTCAGCCGATATGCCAGCCTTCCCACTCGTTTGATTATCTCGAAAGGCCCTTCATACCTCGGGACCAAGTCCTTGCCGGTCGCATTCTTCCTCATCTTCTTCCAAGCTTAAGTAGGTATCTTCACCAAGACCTGCTCACCAACTTGGAATTCTATATCTCCATGGTGTTTATCCGCCTTTTTCTTCATGTGACTCATTGCTTTTTCAAGACTCTCCTTGGCTTCATCCAAGATTTTTTGCTTGTTCCTAGCGAATCTATATGAAGCAGGGCTAGTACCCATTGCCTTTGACTTTGCCACCTCCAGTGGGGTGACCGGTCGTTGAACCATTGCAACTTCGAACGGGCTCATCTCAGTGGAGGAATTTCTATGTAGGTTGTAGCAGAATTGGGCAGTATCATGTAGATCCACCCAATACTCCTGACTGGCATTTACAAAGTGCCTCAAATATTCCTCCAATAAGCCATTTATCCTCTGTGTCTAGCCATCTGTCTGGGGATGGTTAACAGTAAAAAATTTCAATTCTTAACCCAAGAACTTGAATAGCGTTGTCGAGAATCTCCCAATAAACTTGGTATCACAATCGTTGATGACGTAGTTAGGCATTTCTCAGTACTTCACCACATACTTGAAGAATAGATTGGTTGCACTGTCAGTCGTGCATCCTGCTGGTGCAGGAATAAAGACAGCATACTTTGAAAATCTATCTACAACCACCATGATTGAATTTGAAAATCTATCTACAACCACCATGATTGAATTCATACCTCTGACCTTAGGCAGTTCAGTTAAGTCCATAAAGACTCTCCCCTATGGTTTTTCTGGTATGGGAAACAATTGCAGCAAACCAGCTTCGTTCCTTCTTTCGATTTTGTCTTGTTGGCACACAAGACATGTCTTTACATAGAGTTGGACTTCGTCCTCCATTTTTGGCCAGAAGTATTAACGTGCCAGCAATGCATGGGTACGCTCAACACCACGCTGACCCGCACATAAAGAGTCATGTGCCTCATGAAGGAGTTCCCCTTCTAAGTCCCCAGTGTTGGGAACATAAACTCGGCCCGCTTAGCATAGATTGCTCCATCGTCTAGCCAAAATCTTTGAGTTAAACAATCTAAGATTTGCTTATTCACCTTAGCTTACGTCTGATCGTGCGCAGCTTCCTCTTTGATCTGGGACAAGAATCCTTTCTGCAACATGGTGACAGCAACAACTATTTTCATTATCACCTTACGGCTTAATGCATCAGGCACAGAATTGAGCTTCCCAAGTTTGTGTTCAATTTTAATGTTGAACTCAGCAACAAAGTCCAACCACCTTGCCTGTTTCGAGGTTACCTTCTTCTAGGTTAAGAAGAAGCTAGTCCCCAATAGGTATGTTCGTACACAGTAAACAATGGCCAGCATCTCCTTCTCATGGGTTGGTTACCTCTGCTCAGCATCCTTCAGCTTCCTACTTTCAAAGGCAATTGGATGCCCTTCTTGCGTTAGGACACCACCGATTGGATGGTATGAGGCATCTGTGTGGACTTTGAATGGGAGTTCAAAGTCTGAGACTTTCAGTTGATACTTCAAATCCTCCATGGCTCAATTCCATCTCCAGGGTCTGTCTTTTTTTAGCAAATCGGTGAGGACCGCAACACGCTTGGAGTAACACACTACGAATCTTTGGTAATAGTTGGTTAAGCCCAACAATGAACGCAATTCAGGGACTGTTGACGGGTTCGGCCAGTCGGCAATTGCTTGGACTTTCTACTTGTCCATGCTCACTTCTCCTTTGCTAATGACGTGGCCTAGAAAGTTCACAGATTCTGATGCGAACTCGCACATCTCCTACTTCGCATACAGCTCAAATTCCCGCATCTTAGCCATAACCTGTCTGACATGATCCAAATGATCTTTAAGGGTCTGGTTGTAGATGACAATGTCATCCAAGTATACCACCACAAATTTGTCGATGAACTCGTGCAAGACATTGTTCATCAAGTGGCAAAAGGTTGCAGGGGCGTTAGTTACACGAAATGGCCTTACAAGATATTTTTAAGGACCTGTACCTTGTTACCATGTGTCACAGGGTAAGTGCTTTGGTAAAGAGACACACGTGAAGCACCCAGCTAAATCACTCAGTTAGTAGGGTCAACCAATCTGCAAGTAAAGAGAAATAGCAAAATACAAGCAAGGTATCAGTTAAGGAAACAGTAATAAAATGAGTTTTTATTAATATCCAAACCAGCTGTACATTTTTATTGATTACACGAATGAAACACGCACGCACACTAGAGGAGCAGGAACCGCAAGTAGATCACGTGCTAACAATAGCACGTCATCAATAAGGGACGATTGTGATATCTTTACAAAGGGACACTTGAATGTAGGGGACACTTATACACTACACTAGGCGACTACCACTTCCTCTACAAGGTAGCTCTTAAGCTTTTTATGTACATCTAAAGGAAAACATCAAAAAGTGAAGTCAATGATACTGGGCCATTTGGAGGGAAAAACGAACTCCGATCGCGACCAAATTTCACAGGCCCTCTAATATGGTTACGGTTCATGTCCAAACATGACCGTCACATACTCCTTCACTTAAAACGATGACACTCCTACTGACGGATTGGCAAGGTACTTGAGGATCTCTGCTTCATGCTGCTCCAATGCGCCGACTGGCTCCCAATTGGCCTTGACTTTTGTTAGTCCATTCCACTTGAGTAAATACTCTGATTAAAACTGCTTCTGTAAAGGTTCTGCAACTCTACGATCAGCTACAATGTATTTTCCCTACCGATTTTAGTCTTCGCTTGACATTTGCTGTAGGTCTTGAAGTACTGCCCTGAACCAAGTCTTCTTGATCAGCATAGAATGACTTCAAGTTGCTCACATGGAAGATGGGGTTAAAATAACTCCATTGGCGACCAATTTGAGCTAATAAGCAGCTTTACCAACTCTTTCAGCGATTGTCAATGGCCCCTCAAACTTGCGGACTAACTTCTTGTTGACCTTCCTGAAAAATCTCATAATGTCTTGCTAAAACTTCAACTTGGTCACCCACTTGGAAAGAAGCTGGTCTTCTCCTCTGATTTGCCCACTTCTTCATTCTTTTAGAAGTCGTCTCCAAATAAGCTTGAGCAATCTCACTAATCTTCTGCCACTACTTTGCAAACTAATATACTCTAGGACTACTCCCTGTATAGCCGATATCAACTTTGTGTGGCGTCAGTGGTTGTTGGCCCATACTAGCTCAAAAGGACTCTTCGAGGTCGAAAAGCTGCGCTACAAGTTGAAGCAAAACTGGGCAACATCTAAAATTCACCTAATTCTTCTGGTTGGCACTAACAAAGTGTCTCAGATATTTTTCTAGCATGCCATTAAATCTCTCAGTCTAACTATTTGTCTGTGGATGACAACTTGTAGAAAAATTCAGATGGGATCCCAACAGTCGAAAGAGCTCTGTTCAAAATCGCTCGGTGAACATGGAATTCTTGTCACTGATGACGGTATGAGGAACACCCCAATATTTCATCACATGCCTCAAAAAGGTACGTCGCTTTCTCTGCCGTATAATGCTAGGGAGCTGGGATGTAGGCGACATATTTTGAGGATCTGTTCACCAACAACAGATTCGAGTCGTACTCCCCCACTTTTGGCAAGGCACTGATGAAGTCCATGGTTACATCTCCCACGGACACTAAGGAACTGGAAGTGATTTTAGGAACCCCAACGGTTTGGCTCGTTTCATCTTGTCTTGCTGACAAATCAAGCAAGTCTTGACATATGCTTCCACATCTCCCTTCATCTTTGGCCAATAATATTCATGTTCTAACAATGACAAAGTAGCCTGATTACCTGGATGACCTGCCCGCTGATGCTTTAAGTAGAAAAGCAGAACTTGCCGCACTATCAGTTGAAGCTTAGAAGAGTGTCACCAAGCTTCAGACCACCTT